>JABTTQ020002639.1:0-143042 GCA_016081115.2 Rehmannia glutinosa | reverse complement strand
AACTGCAGTCTTTATTTAGAGACAAGGAGTCAAGCCAAAGGAAATTTAAGAAAGCTTGCAGGGAAGGAATGGTGTTTTTGCTGCATTCCATGTGCCACAACTGTGATTAAATTAAGGACCACAACAATTTACCAGATATCAGGTCGGAGTTCCCCAGTCGCCGGAGGCATCCATCTTCCGGAGTGATAGACATTTTCACCCACTTTCCAACCCGGCACATCTTTCATGATTCGGGCCTCTTCCTCAAGATACTTCTTCCATTCTTTGACGAATCTGGAGAAGAAAATTGAAGAGACAATCAAATAGTGTATCGGTAATAAGGTAATTAAAATATGGGAGAATTACAAATATTGTCCTTGAGCTTTAGCCTAATTATCAAAAAGAAAACTCTTTTATCATTCCAGATATGCCCTTGACATTTGTTTCAATTTCCAAAATACACTTATTAAGGAGGGTAATTGTAAAACAACAAAGACCTCAAGGGTAAGGATGGCAACGGGCAGGTCTGGGACGGGTTTGGCCAAACCCGGGCCCACCCCGCCAAGGAAAACCTAGACTCGGGGCCCGTCCCGCCCGGTCTGGACTCGCGACCCGGCGGGTTGGACCCACTTAAACCCGTTTTGCTTCACTGAAGCAATACAGTAATTTATAAAACACCACTGTTTAATGACTTACGTCTTCCTTGAGCTGATTCATTAGTAGTACAACTTTGTAACAGTGGGTGGGGGAATGTGAAATGGTGAAAGTGAATAGAGGTACCCATTAATCCTTTTCTTTTTTTGTTATTTTTTCAGTAAATCTGTGCTAATATTATGGTTTCAATATCTGGGTTACTTTTGTATTATTCTTACCAGACATTAATAAGTATTGGTTGTATGATTAATGACCTAACTAGTAACCTTACTAAAAAATTAAACTAAATGGAAATATAAAAATGTACCTAAAAATATATTATATATAAAATATAAATTATGCGGGCGGGTCCGGGCAGGTCCAATAAGACCCACTATTCCCCCGGACCCGGCGGGTCTAGGGAAAATTGGACCCGGTAGACCGGGTTCAAACCCGTCCGGGTTGGACCCGCCCCATTGCCATCCCTACTCAAGGGGTATTTTGTAATTTCGAAAGATAATTGGATTTTTTGTAATATGATTAAACCTCATAGGTAGTTTTATAAATTACACATAAAATATCGAAGAGGGTTTCAACCAAACTACAAGATTCACCTTTCATCTTCTTCAGCTTGAAGCATTGGCAATATAGCCCGGCGAGCAGCATATTTTTCTTCCTTCAATGCCCTATATTGAGCAGAAAGCTTTCAGCAGAATGTTTTATTCCAGTGGTCAACAAAGTCAGGCACATTTATGTCATACTGTTAGAAAATAACACTAATATACCCAGTGACATTAGGGGCAAGAGTAAACACAAAAAGCAACTATATAAGAATCACTGAGCCATTACTCTAAAAGCAGGCAATAACAACTTTCTTATAAAATTCACATAACACAAACAAGAATACTGACAACATATGACATAAACTAACGGGCTAATTGCTAAATGCATATTATGGACGTCATGAATGATGAGTATCCTCCAGGTAAACTTGACTGCTATATCACATGCAATCATATCCAATAGAACACTCGCGGCATCAAGAGTTTTAGAAAATATAAATTAGAAAAAGATATTGACAACATGACATCTATCAAGGGCTAAATGCATCCAAGGGAACATCATAACCAAACGAACCCTCGCAGCATCGAGAGTTTAAGAGTATAAAGAATAGTGTAAAAAACTGACATGTGACATATATCAAAGGTTATATGCATGAGTATGACGCCATTTTGGTCCGCCAAAGAAACTTGACTGAAGCACACGCAATCATAATTCATATACAAAAGAAACCTGCATCAAGCGTGTGCAAAAAAAAAAAAAAACACTAGACTACCTCAACTACCCACCCAGGTTTCTATACGCCCCAAGTTACTTCACTCAGCGGAAAATTTGAAATATTTAACATTAATAAAAACTAATTATGATATTCAAAATTAATTGATGAGCCCCCAACACCATGCAAACTAATTATTTTGTATAAAGTGAGACGAAATCAGTATTTACCTCACAAGCTTACAACAAAGAAGTGAAAAAGTCAGGGGAGTTAATTCATGAACAACGAAGATAGTAGTACTCAGTAGTAAACCCAAAACACTCGTAACTAAATTGAAAATTAAATTTGTTCCCATTAATTAAGCATTTAATTAACCAAATCATGATTAACGCCTAACGGTGTGTCATAAAAGCCTACATATAGATGAATTAGCAAACCTTCTACAATTCACGCTCAAGTTTGGTAGTTCCATCAATTAACCTTGACTGGGCCCAAGGTATGGAATAATACTCAAAAACCAAATAAACCAATGTATCCATTCTTATAAACAAGATTTTTTGACGTAATTAAGATTCTTTCTGGTTATCATCCACCCTTGACAAAGAAATTTTAAATCAAGCACCGTAAAAAACCAAAAAATGATGTCAACAAGAATGATGGATCCTTTGTTCACTTTCAAAACAAATCCATATTATTAAATTGTATTCTAGTTTCTTCACAATTATCCAAGTAATTAGAATAAATAAGCCAAAACACAACCAATTAAATACAAGTTTATCTTGACATCTCAGGTCAAAGGACTAACGTTGCACTATCCTAACAAAAAGTTTCTTATTTGAAAATTGATAATTTTCAATAGGAAATTCTTAGCACAATGCTTGGTGACTCTTCCATAGCGAACAGCTACATAGATGCACCAGTCTCACCGATGTCCATGAAGCAGGACATTCTCCCAATTGAGTACGCATGATATGTGCAAGTTAATGTGAATCATTGACGCCCCAACCATGTTTTCTATGTCTTGTCATTTATTTTAGATCATGGCCATAAAAGCATTATTCATGAATCCATAAAATGCATAACCATGGCCCGTGCTACATGTGACTTAAATGAACTTTATCTAAATTTAATAGACGATTAAACAAAGATAATAATTCCTTTTCTCGATATTGAACTAAAAATGATTGCTTATTGAAAGAGTAAAAGGGCCATGTATTTTCTACTTAATGTTTCCAAGTTGTTGAGCACATATTATTAAACTCGGCATCAGATATGAAGCATCTCAGGCTCACAAATTGAGTATATGATTTTCGTAATGCTCTACACATTTGTCACCATTATTTCAAATTCTGCATTTATCACTAACTTTGAAGAACTTGAAAAAGATTTTGGAGCAAAAGACATGGGTTGTCCACAAAAACTAAGAGGAAGACAGATGAGAAAACAAAAATAGAAATGAAAAAAAAAATGAACAAGGCATGTGACAAAGCAAATCTCAAACTAACTAACTAGAACTGGAACACCATACAAAAATTGCAGGAAAATTATCTGAAACGCAAATTGTTAAAATTCCTGACCCAGCAATACAAAATAACTGGTATTTATCAACATTCATCAAGTGCCCTAAAACTTGTTTTGCTTGAGCAAGCGGCTATAACCGGATGCATAACTCCTAGGTCATACATTCGTAGAAGGAAAATACGATGATACAAGCTATAGTAGAATTAAAGATTTAATTGAAGCAAAGTTAGACCAATTTATATTTATTCATCAGAATCTTCTACGATCATACCTTTAATATCCAAACCCAAGAGTATATCCAAAATATAACAAAAGCAAATGTGTCAATATTTCAACAAGGCATATGACCTAGCTCTACCTTTGTCATCATACTATGCTTTCTTGAAACTTTGAGATTACTAAGATTAGGTCATACAGAAAATCAACCAAATGAGTGATTACAATGGTTAGGCCATAGTGGAAGTCATAAATTAACCATGTCGTGAAGGCATATCTCACTAAAATTGACTCCTATTACGAGAAGAGTACAATTTTAAATAAATGCAAACTGCAGTTATATCATTGAATGCTAACCTCTGATGCGCTATCCCAGAAAACTAAAATCACAGGCCATCAGCATCTAAAGCACGGGAAGCATGTGAACAAGCTGATTTTCGTATAATTCTCTGAATTTTTGAATGAAGTGTGCCAAATCCCTAGTGGCATCCGGCGTGTAAGAGTTATACCGCTGGAAATTATGATTGCACCAACTTTTAGGACAGGAGTTGACTGCGTATATAAGACATATCAAGCATAGACCCTGAAAATGATGTAATCCATGCACTTCTTCATTCTTTAGGTGGACCAAAACGAAATTTCTCAGGCATCAATTAAAATCAGCGGAAATTTAATAGGGAAGCTTCAGATGATGCTAACTCTCTAAGGAAGAGATATTACGACGCTTCTGGTTAACAAAGATTATTCTAATACCTGAAGCAGTTGGCCATCTCTCTCCAAAAAAAAGGCATGAAATCAAGCACTTCAACTTTCATAGGACATGAATGGACGAACTTTAAAAGCAACGATGCAACCATTCTAACTCTCATTTTCTTTTACTATATAAGTGCTATAAACTTCTCCTAGATGAAGAACATTACTACCCAACCTACTTACACAAAAAAAGGTTCCTTGCAATCCTTTCATCTTACAATCATGGCTCATGGTTAGATTTGTACAAGTTGAAGTCCATCAAGGAGGCATCTCTCTTCCTGCAACAATTCCAAGATTGTAAGTAGAGAACGACAGCAGCTAAAAAGTAGGTGGGTGACAACCAACACGTCCCTTAGCTTAAGACCAAAATTCGACATGTTAATTTCTACGGAACTCCGGAGCCTATGATAACCCTCATGGGGAAGAACTTTAAAGCAAAGCCAGTTTGCGACCAGTGACTTTGATCAGCTTTCGACGACTTGTGAGAACATAATATGCATACCGGAAATGTTCTGCACAACATAATGTTTTTTTACTCATCATTGGACAGACTAGGCCAGAAATGAAACCAGATATCATTACAATACTACTCAAGTGATATCCCTCCGCCACCTGCAGAAGTAATCATATATTTTTGTTCAGCACAAACACCCAATACACGTAGGTCAATGCTTCCCCTAGAACTCGAAAAAAGCCTATCCTCGCAACAAGGGTATAGCAGCATGTGAAAAAATGGCAAGATATGCAGGCAATCCATCTGAAACCACATGACTGTCAACTGCCTTTTATGCTCTCAACTTCAAACATCAGAAATCACAATGATTGTAAAACCAGCTGGAAGAAAGCCTGGAAAGAAGATTTAGCGGTCGATCGAATATCTTTTAGTTCCTAAACCACTAATGCATACTAAAAGTCAGCAAACCACATTCATGCCCCTCAAATTTCAAAAGCATTAGCCGATTGTGGCCCATTATACAACTTGAAGGATGAACAAAATCACGAAAACAAATCAAATTTTCACCTGTTTAACCAGCCTTCGCCAACCTAGTGTCCGACAGACAACCCTTTGAAGTGACTAACCCACAGTTTGGCGTCACGGAATTGAAGCTTAGACTACAAAATTCAGAATTAAAATTACCCTAGTAAAGATTTTTCCGAATTCCAATAGCTCAATTTCTCTCATAAACCAGCTTGCAAATCAATGCTCAATAAGTTACAACCAAACAAGACCTCGATTAAAACCTAAAACTCGAAATAGACACATAAATGCACGCATACACATTATTACGCAAGTCTATACACGTAAAGATCGTATTAGTGTGTTCTCCACAATTAGTTTTCAGTTAGTTAGTCATAACAGAAGTTAGTTACGATTCAGTTATGGTTGTTATGACACGTGTCTTTAGTGAGTTGGTAAGCCTTGTCTATAAATGTAACTCTGTTCTCATTTGTGAAATAAGATGGTTTCATTTCCTGAATATGTATCTAGAAATTTACAGTAAAGTTTACATTTTCTAACATGGTATCAAGAGCTAGGTAGATTTTTTCATCCATGGCGTCTGCTTCATTACCACAATTGATTCCAGTTTCTATTCGGTTAGATAGAAACAATTATCATTTCTGGCGTACTCAAGTTTTGGCTACAACAAAGGCTTATGGTTTCGATGGATTTCTGCTGGGAACTTTCTCTTCTCCAACTCCGTTTCTCGAAGGTACTTCTCAGGATGGTGATAGTCAACCTAATCCAGAGTATTTGCTATGGATTCGGAAGGATCAGCTTTTGTTCAGCTGGCTTTTATCTTCCATATCGGAATCCATGATGGGACACATTACCAGGTGCTCCACTTCCACTCAAATTTGGACTGAATTTGAGGTACTTTTTAAATCGCATTCTAGGGCTCGAAACTACATTTTCAATATCAGTTGCACAACACTAAGAAAGGAGATCTTACTGTAGAAGATTATGTTCTTAAGATGAAAAGTTTGGCGGATAATCTAATTGCTGCTGGAGAATCGTTATCTGATAGTGATCTTATTGATTACATTTTGGGAGGCCTTGGTCCGGAGTTCAAGCGGTTGTTGTAAATCTTTCACACGCACTGATAATTTGTCGTTGCATGAAGTGCAATTTGCGTTGCAAACTCATGAATTGTGTCTGCTCCAATTCTCGTCTTCCTCACATGTTCATGGTGCTATTTCTCCGTCTGTTCATGTGGCATCGAACAACGCTGGGAAAAATTATTTTAATCCAGACACATCCTCTTCTCGTGGTGGTGTTCCATATGCTCCTAGAGGTGGTTTTCGTGGTAGAGGCAGAGGTCGATTTGGTAGGTTCCGACCTCAATGCCAGATCTGTGGTAAACAAAATCATATCGCATCCAAGTGTTTTCGACGGTTTGACATGAATTTTCCAGGAATAAATCTCAATGCAGCACAGGCACATATGGTTTCAACTCCTGGTGTTTTTCTCACATTCAGCCGCCTCCCTCTGGATTTCATACCTCTGTTCCTCAACAGGCTGTATCGAATGAGATTTCCTCTGAGTATGGGTCTCCTGCACAGATGCCAGATAACTCTAATTTTGCTGGATTTACTACTGACTCTCCTACAGGCTCTAATTCCCAATGGTTTGTTGATAGTGGAGCCACAAGTCATGTTACTGCAGATCTTGGAAATCTCACTCTCCGTTCTCCCTACAATGGACAAGATAAACTCACCATAGGTAATGGTTCACAACTTCCAATTTCACACATTGGTTCTTCATCTTTCTATTCTCCCCATTCTAATTCTCCTCTTCTTCTTAATCATATACTCTGTGTCCCAGACATTACGAAAAACTTACTGAGTATTTCAAATTCACCTTGGATAATCATGTTTATGTTGAATTTCATCCTACTTTTTGCCTTGTTAAGGACACAATATCGCATCAAGTTCTCCTGCGGGCACTCTTAAAGACGGGCTGTATCAATTAGATCTTCATCAATTGGCAGCCACACATCGTTCTCCCAAGTCCACTTCCAGTACTTCTTTTCCTTTGTATTCCTTTCTTTGTTCCAATAAAGATGTAAATCTGTGGCACCAACGTCTAGGCCACCCGTGTAATGCTGTGCTATCTCAAGTATTGAAACATTTGCATCTTCCTGCTTCTTTGAATAAACTTGTTTTTGTGATGCTTGTAAAATGGGGAAATTACATTGTATGCATTTTCCTTCAGTTGAATCCAAAGCTCAAGCTCCATTTGATGTTGTGTATTCGGATCTTTGGGGTCCATCTGCCACACCGTCTACTGATGGCTTCAAATACTATATACATTTTCTTGATGAATTTACTCGATATACCTGGCTTTATCCCCTTCATACAAAAGCTGAAGCCTTAACCTCACTTCAACACTTTCTTAAAATGGTTCAAACTCAGTTTCACACAACTATTAAAATTTTTCAATGTGATTTTGGGGAGAGTATAGGCCCATTACCAGTTATCTCAATAATTTGGGGGTTAAGGTTCGACATCCCTGTCCATATACCCATCAGCAAACGGTAAACCCGAGCGCAAACACCAACACATCACAAAAATGGGTCTTACTATGTTAGCTTCAGCCGGTATTCCTATGAAATTTTGGTGGGATGCGTTTGTTAGCTCCGTCTACACTATTAACCGATTGCCTACCCCTGTTCTTGGTCATGTCTCACCTTTTCAGAAACTCTATGGTTATGCCCCAGACTATTCCATTCTCAGAGTTTTTGGGTGCTCGTGTTTTCCGTATCTCCGCCCCGTACAATAATCACAAACTTCAATTCCGGTCCTATAGTCCTATGCACAAGGGTTATCGGTGTCTCCATCCCACTGGTCGTGTGTTTTTTATTGCGCGACAGTCTCCTTCAATGAGACTGAGTTTCCTTTTCCTCAGTTTTTTTCTGACACCTCCTCTACTCCTCCTCTCAGGTCCTCTCCTTCTTTTCTTTTGCCTTCTGATTTTAATCCTCTTATTCCTCCTATTATTCCACCTCCTCCATCACAGCCCCGGTCATCTCAATCTCCTCATAATACTCCTCTCAACTCCCCTGTTCATCAACCTTCTATCTCTGATTCCACTTCCTCTTCTTCCCAGCCCTCAGCTTCTCCTCCTAACAAGCACTCGATGATTACTCGGTCAAAAGCTGGCATTTTTCGCCTAAACTCTTTACAGCTGTTCAAACTCCTTGTGAACCAATATTTGTGCAAGATGCTTTATCTAGTCCTCAATGGAAGGAGGCAATGGATAGTGAGTTCCAGGCTCTTGTAAAAAATAATACCTGGCATCTGGTTCCATATTCTTCAGACATGAAAGTTCTAGATCACAAATGGATTTTTAAAATTAAACATAAAGCTGATGGAAGTGTTGATCGGTTCAAAGCCCGTTTGGTTGCCAAGGGTTTTCAGCAAATTCCTGGAGTTGATTATTTTGAAACGTTTAGTCCGGTGGTGAAGCCCATTACTATACGCATTGTTTTCTCTCTAGCTGTCTCACGGGTTGGACGATTCAACAAGTCGATGTGAACAATGCATTTCTTAATGGTGATCTCGAAGAAACGATTTTTCTGTCTCAACCTCAGGGTTCATTGATCCTCAGCGTCCTCATCATGTTTGCAAACTAAAAAAAAGGCCCTCTACGGGTTAAAACAGGCTCCTCGATCATGGTCTGACAAATTGAAAAAATTTTGGTGTCTCAGGGCTTTCATGTTTCTGTCTCTGATGCTTCCTTATATTTTAAGAAGGCTGATGACAGATTACTTTTGGTTCTTGTTTACGTTGATGACATCTTGGTCACTGGTGATGATCCTCTTCAAGTTCAACAGGTTATTCAAAATCTTGACAGCAGGTTCTCTCTTAAACATTTGGGGTGGTTCACTACTTTTTGGGAATTGAAGCTCATAAGGTTGCCAATGGTATTCTTTTGAATCAGACAAAATATGTTCAGGATTTACTGAAGAAAACAAATATGATGGAGTGCAAGCCCGCTGACGGCCCTTATAATTCTAATCAGAAATTGGCTTTGCAAGATGGTCCATTATTTGATACACCTACTGTTTTTCGCAGCACCGTAGGCGCCTTACAATACTTGACCTTAACCCGTCCTGATATTGCGTTTATGGTCAATAAACTAAGTCAGTTTTACAAGCCCCTACAACTACTCATTGGCAGGCTTGTAAGAGAGTTTTACGGTACCTCAAAGGTACTCTGTCTCAGGGTTTGCTTTTTCAGCCTACTACTTCCCTTCGTCTTGAAAGTTTCACAGATGCCGATTGGGCGAGTTCGTTGGATGATCGTAAATCCACGAGTGGTTATTGTGTTTTTTTGGGTTGTAACCTCATTGCCTGGAGCTCTAAGAAACAGGATGTTGTAGCACGGAGTAGCACCGGCCGAGTATCGTGCTCTTGCATCAGCTGCCACGGATTTAGTCTGGATTAAATCACTCTTTACAGAACTTGGTCTCCTTATTACCTCTCCTTCTATACTTTGGTGTGACAACATTAGTGCGATCTCACTTGCTTCCAACCCAGTTTTTCATGCCCGGACCAAACATATCGAGGTGGATGTTCACTATGTTCGTGAACAGGTCAAGAAACATGAAATTGAAGTACGTTTTCTTTCGTCGGAAGATCAGTTAGCGGACGTCCTCACTAAGCCAGTTACTATTTCCAGATTTCAAACTCTCTGCAAGCGGTTTCCGGTGGGCACTCCCCCAGCTTAGTTTGTGGGGGTGTATTAGTGTGTTCTCCACAATTAGTTTTCAGTTAGTTAGTCATAACAGAAGTTAGTTACGATTCAGTTATGGTTGTTATGACACGTGTCTTTAGTGAGTTGGTAAGCCTTGTCTATAAATGTAACTCTGTTCTCATTTGTGAAATAAGATGGTTTCATTTCCTGAATATGTATCTAGAAATTTACAGTAAAGTTTACATTTTCTAACAGATCGTACCTTCGGATCTTGTTTCCTTTGCCCACCTGGTACATGCCCCAAGAGAAAGCCCCAAAAGTGGCGAGAAAAATGGCCATGGCGCTGGGCCCCTTGTTCGGGATCCTCCGGGCGAACCTGACCGGCGCAAACCCACCCGGCGGAGGACCATCCTGCAGCACCGGCATATCTTTCACGCTCGCCATCCCCTCCTTCTTCCTTATCACTGCTTCCGTCATCTTGCTGCTTCGATTTTCCTACTAAATTGTTTTTCGTAATTATATAAATTTTCTTTCCCCTCTGCACTGTACACTGAAAATGGGGACAGGGAACACAGAGAGCCAAAGGAGGAAGAGAGGGGTAGCTAATCTTCTACTGTGACTGTCTCTCCGGTTCCTACAATTCATGCTGATGTGTTTGGAAGGTTTTTCGATTTTTCACTACAGAATTTAAGTTACATAGTATCATTTGTCAGTAAATAAAAGAAAGGGGTTGCGCTATTAGCACCCTCAATATCTGTTAATACACCCTCCTATTAATACACACACATCCCATTTTTAAAAAGTAAATTGATTACTAAATACACCCCCAATATTCCCCAATTTACCCTTCCCCCAATTTAACCTCATTTCTTTCTCCAAAACATAAACCCACGAAAAATTAACATCTACTTCTTCTTTTGACCTATTATTCTACGTGAAAAATCACCGTCGTCCTCACCCTCTCCAAGAAAGCCATCCTTTCTTGAAAATCGAGGTATTTTCCTGAAACCAAAAATTTCTGAAGGAAAAACGAGAAAGTTTGGTGTGTTTTTCATGATTGATTGAAGCACCACTCATAGGGTGGGTTAGTTGGAGATGATGCAGATGAATGAAAAGTAAATTAGATGTGGAGGAAATGCACATAGAATTAAGATGTAGACATTATTGTGTTGATTGATGACGTTACGGTTGCTTGGCACTAAAATATACAGTATATGATAATATATGAAGAAGATGATAATTTGGAGCATTAAATGTGTGAGGTGGAACTGGAAAGCTAAACGTTAACTTTTTTTTTTTTTAGGAGAATCGTTGAATGTAAAGATTAAAGTTTAAAAAAGATAGGGGTGTATATTTGGTAGGTGTATATTTGGTGGATGTATTTAGAAATTTGGTAGAGTATTTAAGGGTATTTAAGTCTTTTTAGTTGATGGTGTTTTTTTAACTAAAGAGAGGGGGTGTATTGATAGTTTTTGAGGGTTTTAATAGTGTTCCCCAAAAGAAAAATAGGCAAATTACTGGCTTTTTATGTGCTTTACCTAGGGGTGTCAATTTCAGACCCAATACGCAAATCCAACACGAACCTAACACGATATTAATGGGTATGGTCCATACTTCATGGACTCGAGTCGAAATTGGGTCGAACCCAAATAACCTGCTAAATTAAACAGGTTGAGTTCGGGTCAAACTACTATGACTCATTTAACTCGTCTAACTTATTTGTAAACTTAAATAACGAATAATTAATTAATTAATTGTAAGAAAAAACCAAAAACATGGCATTTCCTTAAAACTTAAATGCTAAAACCTCCTTAATATGTATGTTGTTATTATTTTGCATGTATTTTTGTATGTTGTCCTCAAAATATGATTAGTATATTATGTTATTTATTATTTCTTTTTGTATGTTGTAAATTGTGATATTTTTTATTGATTGAATATAGTGTCATATTGATTGATTTAAAAAAAAGTTATTTATTCAATTGAAAATATTACAAATATATAAAACTAATTTTGTTAGACGGGTTAAACCGGTCGGGTCCGGGTTACCTAAGAAATAAATAGGTCGGGTTTGGGTTCAAGATTCTGACACGAATAATTAAACAGGCCGGTTTGAATTGGCTTATTCTGACATGCAAACCCACAAACCCGTACCCGCAACCCCACGAACCCAACCCATTGACACCCCTAGCTTTACCCAATCAATCGACGAAGTAATGGAATTGGGATGAAAAGTTGAGCTAAGCCCATTTATATTTAGAGGGCTAATTTGAATTTTTGGGCTCAGTCCACCTTATTGTTAATCCTCATGTTGGTGTTGTGATTGAGTTATCGATTGAAAGTCAATGTTCTAAAAAGAGCTACGAGCTAGTCAGATGATAGGATGGGACCTAGTGTCTGAGCAGAGTCTGAGCGGGATTTGGTGAGGCTTAATTAGGAGAAAAACATAGATAGTAAGGGGAGCCTAGTACTTAGACAGGGATTGAAACCCAAGATCTCCACTTAAATATAAATATCATATCTATCCCTAAAAAGGAATTGGGAAATTATACATTCATGCCATTATGGTGAGCGGTGAAATTACAATTTCTTAATTTGATGTTTGCATTTTTCAAAAAATAATTTGTGCTAAAGATTATATAATACTAGTTAGTTTGAGATAAAATATACATCAGATTTTAATGAGTGGTTTAACTAACGTGAGAATATAAATGTTGTTTGTTATCTCTAGTTACTAGCGGTCCACCCGTGCGATGCACGGATTATGTATGAAGTGAAAATAATTTTATTATTTTAGTTATTTAAATTAATCAAATTTAATAGATTATTTAATTGTAAAACCAAATAACTATGAATTAAATGATTGAATCATAAAGTAACATTACAAAACAAATTGAATGAATATAAATATCGAATAGAAAAAAATATCATAAATTTTGGAGAACTTTAAATAATAATGAACTTTTATGACCACTATAATTATCTCCACAACATATCAAAATTTTAGAGAAATTATCGCACTTGCCCTACTTTCCGGAAAAAATTCCATGTTTCGTTTTGATAGATGGTTTTATCATGATTTTGATGATTTTGATTTTACACCAAAACAATGGTTTTAAAGGTTGTCCAAATACTCCTAAATGATTTAAAATGGTTTTAATATTTTCCGGAGTATTTCTTCAAGTTTTATTTTTCGACACAATTGGACAACACTTTTAATGATTTTTTGTTAATGTTTTTTTACACCAAAACAATGTTTCTAAATGTTGTCATAATACTCCCGATCGGTCTAAAATGTTTTCACTATTTTTCTGAGTATTTCTTGAAGTTTATTTTCGATATAAAATTGGGCAACACTTTGTTTTGAGGTCAATCTGGTCGTCGTATAGGCAACCCGCACACGAAAGTTGAGGAAAACAGAAAACTTCATGTTTGCGAGAAAATGGTCAGGGCAACCAAATAAGTCGACCACGGTCCGCCCGCTAGGAGACCGGTACACGGAGTAAAAATTGAAAACAGAACGCCGCGCCCTTCGTTTTTGAGGTTGTGCGACCGGTTGAAGTCGGGGACGATCGGTCGAACCCTACATCGACCGTCGCCTGTAAATGTGTATTCTCATTTTTCAAACATCTATTTGTGCTTGACGGCCGCTTCTTAAGTTTGACAAAGAAAAATATAACCGTTGTCAGTGGACATCTTTTCCTTAGTTTGTGGGATTGATTTCTAACAGACTCTTTTCTTCAATTGTCTTGCAATTTTTACAGATTCATGTCCCCAAGAGGAGCCTATCATGTACAAGACATCTTCTATAAATAGAGGAAGAATTGAAGCAACACAACAATGAAGAGAAAACTACAACACAACAAGATACACTCGGGAATACATTTGTTCTTACATTGTCTTATTTCTTGTTGTAATTTGCCTAGCTATTCACTTTCACATCCTTGAGGTCTAGGCTATTCTTGATTACACTTGCACTCAATTATATTATTCATTATCGAGTTGTAATCTTGAATTTTGGGTTCTCATTCAACACAAGATATCCTTGTGAGTGTTCTTGTGGTAAGAACACACTGGGTGATCTAGGTGTTAGGTGTGAGAAGATTGTGGTAATCTTCTTGTTGAGGTGTTGAAGAATTTGGTATTCTTAAAGGTTGAAGATTGTGGTAATCTTCACAAGGTGCCGTTGGAGATTGTGGTAATCTTCAAGAGAGATTGTGGTAATCTCAAAGGTGGTGTTGAAGAAGAGTGTGGTGCTCTTCAAGGTGTTGTAAGTTGGTGTTGTATTAATTTTGGTAATTAATAATTTTTTTTTCTTTTTGAAATCCATCCCGGATATACTGGGGTGGTAGAGGATTAGGCCCTAGGTGGGTTGAACCTCTTTAAATCGACGTGTGTTGTTTACATTACGCACCTTTATTATTGTCTTTGAGCTTTCGGTTCGAAAAAGAGGGTAAAATCGAAAATATAGAAATAATCTATTCACCCTCCTCTGGGATCGTCGCCGCTTGGACTTACGCTTTCCGCTCCATTGACTTATATACTCCCCCCAGTGACTTTTTTGACTTTTTATCGCTTCATATATTTCTTTGCTTATTTTTTATGTTCTTTTTCGGTTTTTTTGTTCATGTATTGCTTTATATATTATTTACATTGTTCATATGTTTCTTGGTTGTTTCTATGTTGTTTCGATGTTTCAATACAATTTTACTAATTATTTACTCTCTTTTTGTTCATATTGTTCCGTGTGCAAGTAATTTTTCTTAAATAATATGAATTAAAAACCCTTGAATAATTAAGCTTTCTGTGACATAAAAGATCTATTGAGTTAAAAACTTTCAAAGCTATGCGTTTACAACACAAAAAAAGATGTAGATGTATAATATTTTCCATCTGATATGGTTTCCTCTGTTCATTTATTGAGTACTTCTCTGACAAAACCTGCATGAGAAAAAATAAATTAAAATATATGGATGGACATTCAGATTTGTAGGAAGAAAAATAAATTCAGATCTATATTTTTCCTATTATATAATTTTCAATTTTATAATTTTCTTAATTTTTATTAAATAGAATGAATTAGAAACCATAGAATTGTTGTTTTACATAAATAATAGCATGCAATAGATTTTGTGTTGCTTTAACAATATAGATAATATAGATAATAACTTTGATTACTTAGGAATATATTTATGTATTTGAATTTGCATTTTTATTATGTATCATACTAAATTACTAATACAATGTCGTGTTTTCAAGTAACAATATGGATTTGTTTTTCGTTACAAATTGTCTATAAATCAATTAACAGTTTAACTGATAAAGCATGGTAGGAATCTATATATACAGAAAAAGATTGATATGTACAGGAAAAAATACTGAACATACCTTCATGACATGAAAACGCTCCGTTCTCCAAACTGAAAATATCCGATTTACAAAAGATGGAACTATATGGGCACAAACCAATCTTTCAATGCTAGGACATTTTGTAAGGATTAATATCCTTAATCAAACTATACAAAGTAGCCATGGAAACAGGTTTCATGTTTCAAATTTTGAATGTGCAGAATATGCGTTTTTTATATTTAGAGTGCAGTGTGTGTGGGCTCTGGGCTGTAAATTGTAATATGTGTTTTCGAATTGGGTTGAATGTTTTTGCTATTTATAATAGCAATTGCATCACATTCTAAATCTTGTACATTATAATAGCAATTGCATCACATTCTAAATCTTGTAATCTGCATAAATTATTTATGGATTGTAGTTATAAGTTGTCATGTTTTTATTATCAAATGCATCTATTTATGTTCTCAATGAAGAAACTTTGTTTTTGCTGCACATCCAAAATTTGAATTTCTTCCTTTTTAATCATGTAACATACCGGTTATGATTTTTATTAAAAAAATGATTTATAGAAATATTTATATACAGTATTCAAAAACAAATTAAACAGATTTTTTTTATTCTTTCAATGACAGCTGTCAAAATATTCAATTAATTAATGACAGCGGGTTTGTTTCACTGCATAAAGAAAATACTTAATGATCATGTATTAATAGTCTATTTAAAAAACCCAGGCGCTGCATAGTTTAATTTTGATTTCTTCGAGATCTTCCATTTCTGGCAGCAAAATTTGGCGGGATGTTTCCAGTTTTAGAGACTATCATGCTTTTATATATTATATAGATACGCAAAATGTAGTTTGTACTTTTAGTAGTTATGATATAAAATAAATTGTTTGTATTTTTATTATTTTTAATTATATAATATTATGGCAAGCCAAATAAAGCAGTTAGTAAATCAGTTTAAATGGGGATCAACTTTGTGTAGGGATGGCAAAATTCCCGCGGAGAACCATCTCCGTTGGTACCCGAATAAATTGGGACGGGGAATCCCCGATTAATTCGGGGTAGATGGGACAGAGATTGTATTTATATCCCCGTTCAACCCCGTCCCACTTCACCGAAATATATATATTTTTATATATATATATATATATATGCATATATATTATTAATATTAATTATGTTTATATTTTTTTATTTTATTAAATTGTAAAATTAAACCCTAAAATTTATGTGTTTTATATTGTAATGATTTTTAATTTTTAAAATTACAAGACTTTGTATTTTGAAAATTATTGTATTTAACTCAATTTGTTAAAGAATTTTATATTGTGGAGTTATTATAAGATTAACTAGTGATTCATGATATTTTATTTATTTTAATTATTAACTATTTTAAGTAAAAATATATTTTTTTATTAATAAATACAAAACGGGACCTAATCCTGAGACCCCATTCCCGAACGGGATTCCCATCCCCGTCGCAGGATGTCCAAAACAGGGAATGGTACGAGGATGGTATTTGAAATGAGATTCAGGGACGGGGCTGGTATCATACCAGCCCGTCCCCGTCCATTGCCATCCCTATTTGTGTTCCATTGATGATCGATCGGAGTTCAATATGATGTGAATGTGTGTTTCCTACCCTACTATCCTCTCTTTGTATTAAAAACAAAAAAAAAAGGCCAAAATGGAACTCCTATTCTAAAATAATTGAAAAACTCAAAAACCCATATATAATGAAATCTAGTTTAGTCCTCCTCCCTCAACAATTCTTTTTCAAATCCTCAAATTTTACAGGTGATCCTGAACGTCTCCAACCAATAAGACAATTTTACTAACAGATCGGCCGTGGATTCCAAATTTTTTATGTAAAAATTCAAACTTTCACCTCCCAACTTTGTATTTTCTTGTAATGAACTCCACAACAACGTGCAAACACACACACATACTGTCACACAGCTAAGAGAAAGGTAGAATCAGAATCCACCCCCCATCCCCAGCCCCTTATAGAAAAAAAATTACGAATCAAGAATCAAGAATCCCCCATTTAAAGCTAAAATTACACAATGCACCACCACCAACCACCCACCGCCACCACCACCGCCGCCGCCGCCGTTCCTTCCCTATACATCCTACTGGGCACCGCCCTTTTCTCCATCCTGCTCTTCCTCTCCCTCACCACCGCCCCCACCCCACCACCACCGCCGTCGCAGCCCCACCCGTCGCTATTTCCCCACCACCATCGCCTCCTCTTCCACGACGGTGAAAATGGCGAGACCAGTCCCGGGGCCCAACTGCCCCCGCCTCGACCTCCATCCTTAGCCTACTTCATATCCGGATCCGCCAATGATTCGGGCCGGGTCATTCGGCTTCTCCACGCCATCTACCATCCCAAAAACCAGTACTTGCTCCACCTCGATCGCTCTGCTAGCCAGACCGACCGTGACGCTTTGGCTGTCACTGTCCAATCAGTGCCGCTATTCAGGGCCGCGCAGAATGTGCATGTTATTGGCAAGGCGGACTATGTGTTCTCCAGTGGGCCGTCTTCTCTTTCAACCACACTTCACGGGGCGTCTGTTTTGCTTCGTCTCTCGTCTAATTGGGATTGGTTCATTAATCTTTCTGCAGCTGATTACCCGCTTGTCACTCAGGATGGTACGATTTTTGCGTATAGATATGTAATTTGATGACATTATTGATGTCGACCCATTGAGCTTATAGATTTTGCTACATTGTGGAAGTTGATGGGGTTTTTGGTTGCTTTGTGTAAATAGTTCGTATGTTCTTGAGTTCTTGCTCGATATGCAATTACATTGCTTTGTGTGTGTTTATGTGTATTTATTAATCTTTGTGCTGCTGATTTCCAGCTTGTCACTCAGGATCGTAACTTTATTACCGAAATATTTCATTGTGTGTGAGTGTGAGCAATTTGACGGAAATGTGCTGGTTAGTTGGTAATTGATAACTTCATTGATGTGATTCTTCTGGGTTTGTTGGTTTTGGGAGTGTTTGCAATCACTAAAAGAAGTGTTTCTCAGCTTTTGCCTTAAAACATTTATCACTTTTTAGTGATTGCAAATCTCTGCTATTGATTCTACTTTCATTTAATTAGAATCTAAAAGTAGGGGGATGGGTGCTTTAGATTTCTGATTTGCTTCTGGTTTAACTTTTAAAAACAAATAAGCAGTTTGGCAACACCAAATACTCTCAACTTCGGATTCTCAACTTCTGATCCTATTTGCAAACACCACCGATTCTAATTCTTAACTACGTTTGCTTCTGCTACGATAAATCACTTCTTCTAAAAGCAGAAATTTTGCAAACACTGCCTTTGCTTCATTCAAGTAGTTGCTTCAGCTCTTTGTTTGTTACGTGTATATGGTTTGTTTGGTTTGTTGTTGAGCTTTGCTTATAAAACTGTATTGGTGCCTGAGTGCGGAAGTGCGTCTTCAATTTACATGCTTGTGTTCTTGTATCTGTATAATTGGACATTTTTGCGTAGATTATCCATCCGCCGGTGAAATAGTAGCTTTCTGTACATACCTTTGTGGCCTCATCTGTGTGTGCGCGTGACAGCGATTCATTTGCATTTTTCCAAGTAATGATGGCTATATATAACATCTCTGATGTCTATTATTTCTAGTTCTAGATATCTGTAACTTTTTAATAAAGATAGCACCTTTTTGCTCGCAATTTAGTCCATTTTTTGGTATTCCAATACTGTTGCTGATAGATGAGTTTAGTTATGACATTTACAGAGATGTGTATTTGCGTTTGTGTGGGCTGCAGAGAGGAGGAAGGGTTGAGTCTGTGTACACCGGGAGTTTACTACTCCAAGTTAATGTTTTGCTACTTTTAGGGGTAGTTTCATCAATGTATGCAAGCGTTTTTACTTGAACTTCTAGTCATGATTTTTTGACAACTTTATGATTTGGTTATGTGAATTTTTTGGGGGCGTTTGGGTCTTTATCAGATAATAATGAAAGTGGTGGTGTTACATATTCTATTTTTTGTTTCTGGCCAGAGGTGTTTATTTTTTTACCTACCCGTAACTACATTTACATTAGTCTCTTAGACTTCACAAGTTAAGTACAAATTTTATGAGCGTCATTTGTGATTTCTTCTACATATCATGGATCGGTAGGCTTGCACAGAAGTTGTTCTATGTTACATGGCTTATGAATTTCCATGGTACTGATTATGAGTTTCTTCAGATAGTATCTTTGCAAGAAATATTAGTGTTTATGCAAGTAGGTTTTTTGTTGTTAGTTGTAAAAATAATATTCTGCATCGTGACATGGAGATTTTCTTCTTTTTCAGATCTTTTACACATTTTGTCATATCTGCCTAAGGATCTTAATTTTGTGAACCATACAAGCTATATTGGCTGGAGAGAGTAGGTTTCCCTCATTTGGATTATCTTAAATTGGCATTAATTTTCCAGAACAATTTTGGTAATTGTTTTATAATTGGTATTTTTTTCAGATCAAGGAAATTGAAGCCAATAATAGTTGATCAAGCACTCTTCCTCGCAGACAACAGGGAGATGTTTTTCGCCACTCAAAAGAGACCACTCCCAGATGCTTATCGTTTGTTCACAGGTCAGTGCCATAGTACATATTTCGTTTTTTGTTAGATTTATGGGTGTCGTATTGTTCATGTAATGTAAATACCTATACATGCTCAGCGGTTTTCGTTTTCAATGCTGATGGCCGCAAATTCCTATGGACACACAAATTAGTCATTTTTGTATTAGCTTAAACTTTAAAGGCAGTGTAAGAGACGTCAGCCTGTTGTAAAATTGGGAGATTTCAAATGTCTCCCAATTTTCCACATAGAACTTTGTTGCTAGGCTGGCGAGAGAAAACCGTATGGAGAATAAATTTAGCTTCAAAAGGCTGATAGGTTGTAGGATTACTGATATGGCATGATGCTTTAGCTTTTCTTGAGAAAGTTGATAAATATCAACAATCAGTTATTGTTGAAAAAAAGTTCTGTGTTTTTGTGCCGGTTTATTAATAGCTGCACTAAAAGCAGTGTGAACCAACCCCACACAGGCCTCAGCCCCCAAGGCTGTACCAGGTAATACCGAACTTCTATTTTTCTACAACAATTTCGTACAAAACTCAGGTGCCAAAGTGTTCAAGGAAAATGTTAATTGAGCAATTAACAGTATTCTCGTAAAGGTTACCAATTTGAGTATATTTTTCGATGTCGGTAAATCAGTCAAAATGCACTTTCTTGTTCCGTGTCTCTTGCTTCACTTGTTCTCTTGATTACTTTGTTGTCACCCAAGCATACACCTAAAAAATCTAATCACTCTAAGATTTGTATGAAGCCTTTGCTACACCAAAGCCCTTCTGGTTGTCAAATAATCAGCAATTGATTTAACTTAGCCAAAAGAAAGTAAACAAATGCTGGCATTTTTACCCAAATTCTTATTCAAACGGGGAATTTCACAAACTCGTATGAAACTTAATATTGAAACCGTGCTCGATCATCTCTCGTCAAACCATTAGATATGTGAATCCTCAAACAAGCAACGAAGGTCGTCTTGGATGAAGTATCCTAGGGTTGAAGTTTAACTTATTGGTTTTCTGGTGCCACTTTCATCTTTCTATTGAATCACTATGGCCTTCCCAATATAACTCAATTCTTAAATCAGCAAAATTTCTTAAGTATGTGCAATTACTTGCCATATATTTTCCCTAATAATAAAGAGATAGACAACAACGAAAAAATATAAGGCAAACTTACTTATCCGACCCTCCCCTCCCTTCAACCATGTAGGCTACAGAGATGGCAAATCCTTAGAAAATTGTGGACCCTCTAGCGGATTGGCATCAATGTTAGCAGATTGACTCTAAGCAATGCCAGGAAAGTTTGGCCTTTAATTTTGCCGAGGAAAGTATTATAAATGAAGAAAGAAGTTATAATTTGAAGTGAGTTTTTTTTCCCGGTGTTTATGTCACCAAATCCATTGTTCAACTGTAACATTAGCGAAATTCGTTTTGGCATTTGAACAAAATTTATTGTAGAGACCTATTGTTGTAAATTTATATCTAATAATTCACCACATTTTGTATATTATAACTTTATAACCAGAAAAGAGGAAAAAGAAAAAGAAGATAGAAAAGAACACTGTCCTGCAGTTTAAAAGAATTGTTGCCATTTGGAATAACTCAATGGCCTTTGAAAATCTAATATTATTCATTCTTCAGCAATTGAGTTGGAAGCACTTTTACTATGTCACACGTCCAATTAATTTTCATTATAGTATTGGTTCTAATCCATTATTGTTGGTGGCTTGTAATTATCTTTGCTTGTTCCTTCTTCTTGTATAATAGTAACCATCACTGTTGTAGTCTGATTACCATTTTGGCTTTGAGTCTAGTCAAGTAAGCAACTTGATTGCATAATAAAGAGATGATGGGATTTTTCTTAAATTATTTTCTCCTTTTTGGATATATTTAGTGGACTGGACGATAATACTTTTTTTTTCTTATTTGTTGAATATAACATTTGAGTCATGTTTGTCAAATTACAAAGTATATCGAACTTTAAAATTTAATCAACTCATCATTCACTCACAAATATTACATTTCTGATTAAACCAGTTATATATTCAATTCTTTAATCGGACACTCTTAGAGTAGCAAAAACCTCTATATTACTAGAGTTTATAATCTTAATACGAGGTTCAGGGGTAGGAGAAGAGGATGGTGAAAGACTATTTTTGTCTTCTCTTTTGTTTTTAGGGCATATTTGGTAGACGAGTTGTGATTTCATAATATTTAGTGATTCAGTTATTTTGAAGAATTTGAGGGGGCAATACAAAGATGGAGGGGCTATTATATTGCTTAGAGATGGTACACGGAACTAACCTGTAAAATTGTTCCTTTTATATATTAGTATTTTTTTCAGTGTGCAGGGCCTAATTGTTTTTTGCTGCCACTTTCCACAAGAAAATAATCACCTCTTATTGTCACACATGAGAACCCTTGGTTGCTGCAGTGTACTTAATGGTAGGCTTGTGCTGGCAGTTGTGCCGGGAAGGAAAATAAGTAGAAAGAAATATAAACAGTAAAGTGCATTTATGTGATTTCGCATGTAGGCTAGAAATTATGTCAGAAACTAAGCACTAGAATGATGAATTCGAGACTTTTTTTATAGTTGGAAGACACTCTTCTCGTTTATGGTAAAACTCAGAGGTGAAAAATCGAAACGGACTCACATTTAACCATTGAGTAAGTTCCTCAGACTGATTCCTAAATATATGCCATATGGGCCATTTCATAACGTTTAATTTTTGGTGGCTAGTATTTAAAGTCCACCTTGTTCAAAACTTTGATCACAATCTTGTGTTCATGAATAAGTATGGAAATTGAAAGTATTTTGATCTGAGAATTAGGATTGTTGTTGATTATATGCCATGAGACCCACATCTTTTCATTCTGAATTAACTTAATTAGGTTGCATTTGGATTGAAGGATTTGGATTTGATGGATTTCAAACGACTCTATCTAAGATGGATTTGAAATACACGACATTTACTCAAAAAATAGCTTAAAATAGGAACTTGAGGATTTGAAATCCATTGTAGAATGAACTGATCCAAACAAGTTCAATGGGTTTGTTATTATGGATTTGAAATCCTTAGCTTCAAATCCTTCGATCCAAATAAAACCTTAGATTTTTATCCCAAGGAGCCAAAATGCCAGTGCCACCAGCAGTGTCCTAGAAAGTAGAATTCCCAACTGCTATGCACAAATTTGAATTTTTTTAGGTTTCTTTATGAAATGTCAAGATTTGGTTCATCTTAAATAACAATGCCCATTTAAAACAAAAAAAAAAATCACTGGTTCTTTACATTTTCAGTCAATATAACTTCAAATGAGGCACATATTTTTGCTTAAGTGAGAAGAGTCTGCAATATGTATCCTATATTAGTTGCCTGGAAGATTTAAGGTGCTAGCAACAAAAATGGTGTGAACACTAACACCAACCTACGAAGTCTTCTTGCATACAACAACAACAACAACAAACTAAGCCTTAATCCCACTATGTGGGGTCGGCTATACGGATCATATCGCGCCATCGTTTACGAAGTCTTCTTGCATATATGATTAATTTTGGCTTCGGGAAAATCTTTTGTATTATTATCAATTGAAGTAGGACATGCAATGATTTGATTAGCGAGAAACTGTAGTGACACATATTTGATGAAATTGTTATCGTTCGATTTAGGAAGAGAGATACGTGGAAATAGGACCATGCTCGACCCCACCATTGTGCATATTGTTGGTCTTTGGATCGAGTTTCATAATGTACGACCCGAAGGATAATTGTTTTAGGCGTCCCAAGATAAGCAACTCTGATACCTACCCTTAAAAGCAGATGTTTACATTGAAAGTTTAGTCTCAATTGTTCTTCACGGTGAACCAGAAGGGCAAAACCAGAAACACACTAGTATGAAAAGTAAATTTAAAATTGTTGAATGATATGCTAAAACAGTTTGTAAAATATTCTCTCTCTGGTTTGATCAATCGTCGTCTCCTAAAAACTGATTGCGGAGAGAAAATCTGCTGTCTACTTTAACTGTATCGTATTGCTGTATGGTCAATTTTTTCCTGTATTTCTTAAACGAGCATTTTTTAGGGATAATTACAAACCACCCCCTGAATTCGGGCTATGTACAGAAAACCCGAGATTTTTTAAAATTGCAAAAACCCCTTGGGGTTTGATTCCGTCTTACATCTTTCCTCTTTATACGCAAAAAACATTTCAACCCCACCCCCCCTATTTCTAGAAATATTACCGTTATCCCTTAAATATAAGACAATCAAGCCTGAGACGTTCATCTCTGTTTTGTTTTTTTTGTAATTATCCCATTTTTTTAATCGAATCTTTGACGTAATAAACCACCGAATTATTCAGATTCTCCACAAGTAGAGGAAGCATTTTTCTTTAACCGAATGAATATCGTTTTTTCTTACAGGTTCATCAACGGCAATTTTGAGTCGCAAGTTTATGGAGTTTTGCATCTTGGGAACTGACAACCTACCAAGGACTCTGCTAATGTACCTCTCCAACACACCGGCATCTGCCTCCGTTTACTTCCCTACTGTTCTCTGCAATTCCCATCAATTCAACCGAACCACAATCAACCACAGCTTGCGCTACGCTTCTCTCGACTCCAGACAGAAACCCTGTCTGCTAAATTCCAGCAACTTCGACGAACTGATCGAGAGTGGAGCAGCCTTTGCTTCCCCGTTCTCCACAAACGATCCGATTCTCGATCGTATTGACCGAGAAATCTTGCAACGAAATCCCGGGAAAACAGTTCCCGGTGGGTGGTGTTTAGGCGATTCTAGTGAAAATAAATGCGCCGTTTGGGGAGATGCTGATGTTCTGAAGCCTGGTCCGGGTGCTAAAAGGCTTGAGAGACGGCTCGTTCAGCTTCTGTCGAATGCGACTCAGTGTTTAGATGAATGATCCGTCCATTGGTTAGAGATATCGATAAGATAAAAGGAAACATCGTTATACAAGTAAGTTGATCCGGTTTTTATAATCTTCTTGTGTATTCGTGCAGTTAGCCGATTCTTTGAAGGTGATTATAATTTTTGTATACTTAGATCAGTAGAAACCTAGTTTTTTGTATATCGAAATACTGAATTATATACCACGATCGTTTCGTTTCCGTCCCACTAAAAGTCGAAATGTCGTTTGGTCTTTATGATCAGATTATGTAAGAGAACATGTGAACATCTTGCATCCTCTCCACTTGTTTGTTATCATTTGTCATGAATATATTTGTTAAATTAACAGAAACTTTCAGGGGAGTTTGTCGTAGATGGTCTGGTTCAATCCAAACTTAATTCCTTCATAAGGTTGTTGATTTATAATTGCCATTATCCAACTTCTTATTGTTGTTGTTGTTGTTTTTTATTCTAATATTTTTTTAATATTTAGGCATCCAAGAACATATTTCTCCCCCCCACCCCCCCTTACAAAGCTAAAGCTAAAAATCTCCCTTCCCCATCCTTCTCTCCCTCCCTCCCCATCCCCATCATCTCTCTCCTCCCATTGCCATGGAACTATGGTTTCAGATTTGGTTGTTCAGTTGTGATTTTCCATATCGGTGGCAGCTGTGTTTTCTCTAGAGGTGGCTTTGTGGCGGTGCATATGCGAAATCTTGGCCCCCTTTTTGGGTACATCAATTGTTGATGTGTCGCGTGTGGTGATGATGATGGGTTGTGGAACTTGATCTGGGAGAGGGAGATGTCGATTTTTCTTTTTCTTGTTTTGCTTTATTTGTAGTTAGTTTGGTATTTCGCTGGTTTTGTTGTGTTTTTTTGGTGTCTTTGTTGCTCCGGTTGAGGGTCAAAGCACATAGGTGGGTCAGTGGTTGTGCCTGGTTTGTTTTAGCTGTGGGTTTCCCTTGGGGAGTGTCTCGTCCTCCTTTTGGGTAGTGGTTTGATCTCCTATGTAGGAGTGTTTGTTTTTTGTTTTTTTCTTGGAGTCTTTGTTTTTCTCCCTCGAGGAGTGTCTATTTTTCTCCCGTGAGGAGCTTTCCCATTGACAAATATTTGTTCAAGATGGCCCCTCTGCTAGTTGGCAGTGTAATTTGTGATTGTGTTTTCGATATAATTTCTATTGTTTTGAAAACAAAAACACATTTCTTATAACGAGAAAATTAAAAAGATTCAAAATGATTCTCTCAATGAAGCAAAGATTATTGAATGGATAAAATCTTACCGGAAATATCTCTCTCCCTGCCTCCTCTCTCATCCCTCAAAAGTAGATCCCATGAAGGCCAAATCACAAGATGTGATTGTTTGTCCTTTCATTTTATGAGTAAATAGTGGTTAAAATATTTTTAAAAATGATAGTAAGATGTATGGAGAAAAAGTAGTAATTGTATTGATGCGATGAGAAATCTTTTAAATATGTTGATTATTTGTAGAATTTTTTGGGAAGTAATTATATAAATATAATTCCAAAAAATTGGAAAAAAAGTGAAAAATTAAATCAAAAATAGGTAATATGAATCTCATTTATACATTTTGTTATCAGTGTTAAGTGAAAAATAATATAAATGGTGATAAATAAAAGAAATTCTTTGAAATTCTTTATATGAATATGAGGGAGAGAGAGATATAATAGATGTGTATTGAGATTTGAGAAGCGTGAGAGTAGAAAGAGAAAAGTAAGTTAATTTTGAATAGAATTGAGATTTTGCTTTTAAAAAAAATCCACAAACAAACATATTTGAACAAATTTTTCAGTCAAAGATGAAAATTAAGAAAAAAAAATTGACAGGTAATCATATAGTTTTTCCCCATAGAGAATCATCATTTTTTTGTCTTCTTTAGTTTCTCTCTTTGTTTTCACGTTTTCTCTCCCTCTTATGGGAGCAAGATTCTTCCCATTCGTGGAAGTACATCTTCTTTCTCTGTGAGTGAAATTTTCTTCTTCTCTCTTTGTGGAGTGTCTTTCATCCGATTATATGATGATTCTTGGGCTTAGCTTAGATGAATTTGGAGTTTTTTCGTTAGAACTGCAGATTTAGTGTAAATAATCCTTAATTATTCGCTTATCTATTGTTTGTGCAAGCAGTCACTCAGTAGAGATATGTTGCCATTCCCATTTGAGCCGAATATGGGGCTTCCACTGTTATATCAAATAGGTTCTTTTTTTTTTCCCCTTTTAGTCATTCTCTTTATGTTTATTTGTGAGATGACGTGTTATTTTGTTGCATAATGTATTTGTATTATGTGCTCATGTATTTGCAATTTTCTTCATTTTTTGTCCCAAAAAAATTTAAGTGTCCACTATGGATAATGGTACTCTTTTCTACCAATCAACATAAGAAAACTCTTTTCCTTGAATGCAATTAATGTTTTCTTTGAAAATCGTGTACACTCCCCCAAATATACACACCCCTATGTACAAATTCGTACTACTCATCGTCGTGCCATTTCGTGTTCATATCGTTCCAAAATCGTGCACATATCGTGTCATATCGTGCTAACCCCTATGTACATATACATATATACATATCATACCATATCGTGCCAACATAAAGTCATAAACATATCGTACCAACATAAACATTTGCCATATATATATACATTTGCCATATGCATATCGTGCCAACATATGCCAACAACATAAACATATTGTGCCAACTTACATTTGCCATATATTTGCCATAAACAACAAAAAATAATTATTTAAACATATCGTGCCAACATATTTGCCATATATTTGCCACAAACAACATAAAACAATCATTTAAACATATCATGCTCATATTTTTTGTTTTTAAACAATTTATCTGATTTTGTACTTTTTTAATTTTAAGATATTTGAATAATTTTGGATTTTAAAAACACTGTAATTTGTTTAAAAACAAAAAAAAGAATCGAAGTTATTTTAAAATCAAAAATTTCAAAAGATTAAATATGAAATATTTTTATAAAAAACTATACACTTTTTTTTTAAAATTTTTGTCATTTATTGTTATTTTGTGTAGATGAGAGGGGAGTACAAAGAGGAAAAATAAAGACAATACATTTTATATGAGAAATAAATAAGACTCCATCTACTTTTTGCTTTTGTATTCAAGTGTCAGGGGTATTTGGGTAAAATAACCATAAAAGTGGGTAGAAAGCTTAGGTTGCGATTGGATATGAAATAAATTTTATTTTTGTTTTGCTAGAGAAATTTTTTAGACCAAACATGTGATTGTTTATGAAAATTTTCAGAAAATATATTATTCTCTCACTTTCACTTTTTCTCATTTTTTCTCTTACCAATCACATCTACACAATTTTTCACAAAAATAATTATTATTACACATTCTCTCACAAATTTCACTCTTTACTCACTCACACATTTCTAACTACCAATCGTATCCAATCATTATTTTACTATTTTTAAATCAAATCAACTTTCATCATTACTTTTTCATCTCACATCCAATCATACTCTCAAAATTCATCTTTTTCTTCTTCAATTTTTTTAACACTATTCTCTAGCAAAATGAAAATTTTCAAAATGAATTATATCCAATCGCACCCTTATTTTTTTTTATCTTACATGTCAGAAAAGTCTTTGTCCTATCCCAAGTGGCTATTTCCCACAATTTGCTCATAAAATTAAACAGACGCTATTAATTTTAAACTGTTATTTTCTTTTTAGAATGATATTATTAAAAAATATATATATATATTTCAAATTTCAATTAAAAATCCGTAAAAATCAAATAATATCAATATTATTGAAATAATTTTTTTGATATTGATTTGTTATAATTTCGATATGAAAGTTTTGATTCACATTCTTAGCAATCCAACTCGCAGTCCCGGCTGGACCCCTTTTTCACTAGCGCCCTTAAGAATAGGTTGTGCATTAGTCCTTTTTTGACAGATGCCTATGGTGGCAACAGAATGACGTGGCGCGGGTCTATGATGAGCTCTATTGTGAAAAATTTCGTCTAGCCTCGATTAGTTCTCGCCTAGACGTTAGGCTCTCCTTGTCTGCCTACAATTTTCTTCCGATTAAGTTTCACCTAACCCTGCCCAGGTCCCGTCTAATCCCGCAAGGCTCCGTCTAGGCACTAGGCCCCAACATACAGCTCGACTAGCGCCTAGTTTTTATAACATTGATGACGAGTTTGGTCATATTTAAACCCGCTCCGCCAAGAAAAACAAAACCTAGGAGCCATCCCGCCCCGCTTTGGATTCGCAATCCAGGTTGGACCCGTAAAACAAAGAAATTTCACAACAAGCACAAACATAGTGAGGGGGTGCGGCGGTCAACCCTCCTCAACTTTATTTTTTTTTAATTATGAATATAATTTTTGTATAAAAATTTATTAAATGTTAAAATTTCGCCCCCCCTAAAATAAACAATACCTCTTTTGTTGTTTACAATGTACAGAATCAGGAATGCTTTCAAAATGGCAAAGAACAGAGACAGAAAAATTATAGGAAAAGGAACTAACTATTACAACTTTCTGAAATAGAATAGTCGACACTATGTCGCTGTCCGCAAAGCAATTACGTCCTGGGTAGTGCTCACAGTCTGACGTATTGCTTCCAAAGATGAAATGACTTACATCTTTTATGTAGTAAACCACTAACACAAAATCCTCTTCGAACAAGAAAGTGTTTAGAACTGGTTGTTGGACTCAAATGCAGAAAAGTGTATAACTTTGTGGAGTAAGAAAATAATCATGTTATGGGGCATTAAACTGGCTGTTACATCCCACATTAGCTGACCACTTTCTTCTTTGGAGGCTGATTCCAACAAGAATACAATTTAGATACATGCAATGTCCGGATTTGACAATTGTCCCCACAAACCAACATGAGCCTTTTCTAGCGTGATTTGTCCTCACTCACGTGCTCCCTGAAAATTTCTTTCCAGGGGGTCACCCATCCCATGTCTATGTCAGGTTAAGCACGCTTAACCTTAGAGTTTCTATGTAATAGGCACCAGAAAAGAAGATGCACCTTGTTGGTATGGGTAGTACATATCTAATCCTTTAAGCTCTACTTTAATCGTGCAACCCAAGGTTGATTCCTGTAGGGCACCCCCTACAGTTCACAACGGCAGCGCAAAGACCCACACTAAGCGGTGGACGGACATGAGGGGCTTCACAAGAATCCATATGGATCCTCGGCAAGTTGGGCTGCTAAAGCCTCGATGTAGTCGTAAGCGTACAACAAATCCTAAGGGTGATCGCTGGGACCCCATAATTCCAACAATATCCCCCAGCGACACCCGAGCGGATTTGAACTTGCGACCTCGCTCTGATACCCGTTGTTGGATCGAAAGTGCTTACCGAATTTGACGACTGTCCCCACTGAAAGAATTAAAGGGTCTAATTCTTATAAAAATGCAGTGTGCAGTTGAAAGTATTGCCAACACTTTATAAAACACAACGAAAGACTTTAATCAAAACATAATTTCACAATATGTGAAATAAAGACAGATTTAAAGACAAGACACAAGAGATTAAAATTTTTGTACAAGTATAAAATACTTGTACGATGTTCATTAGAACAAAAATTCTTCAAAGGATGATGTTGTTTACAAAATACAAAAATACAAAGTAAACAAGGAAATTAGAAGAACAACTCCCCTTGTGTCTCCAAAAGCAACAACACTCCTTTACAAAGCATGAGAATACATTTAGTGCACTCAAAATTCAAGTTCTACACTGAATCTATCTCACACAAACACTCAACACTCGAGTTCTGAATATAATGCCAACAATGTTGCTAACATTCCTGGTATCACTGAGCTTGTGCAAAATTTTTCTGGTATGAAAAAGTTCGGAAGATGAACTCTTAAAAATCAATCAGAATCATCACCCGACTTGATGATTTTTGGTCCTTAAATAGATATATCTTGGAAAACTTCCTGCAAGAAAATAGGAGAAAACTTCCTGCAAAGATTAAGGAGAAAACCACCTGCCCACTACATGTAACTTCTAAGGAGTTAAAAAACTGAACTTTTAACTTCTAAAAAATAACTCCTCAAAACTGAAATATTAACTGTTAGAGAAATAACCAGAAATCTGGAAGAAATTCGAAAGATAAATAATCTTTGAAAAATTCAAACATTAACAATCTCTCCATTTCTTACAGATTTCTGGACAAAACCTTTTGCACAAAAACACAGTTAAATCTCTCCATGAATACAAGAAGTCAAATCTCCCCCTGAATATAAGCCAGAAACAAGAAGTACCAAAAACATCAAATACTCTACAAACAAGCAAGTTCAGTTGTTAACAAATGATGTCTCAGGTGTTGGCATCATTCTCGAAATCACCATCTCCACTGCCTTTGCTTCCAGCTTGTTTTTGTGCCACTTTCTCCCCCTTTTTGGACTGAAATCAGCCTGCGTAATTTAAAGAGAGAAAATAACCACATACAAGCTCACTGAGAGTATTTTGATAACCCATTATCTCCATTTAAAAGAAGTTAGGACCAGTTATCCAACATAGGTGAAAGGAGATAAAAAGTAAGAACTCATTACTACTAAACATCAGGTTTTGCAGATATTTTCACTTTTTTTTTATAATGCATGACCTAAGTTATGCCTATAAATATGTATTTATAAGAAAAACAATCAACACACACACACATGTATACAATTATGTATCACAGAATGTCATGTACAATGTTGCTATCATTTTCAAGAACATTCTGTATCAGCAAACTCCGTTTGTATGTCAGAAACAAAATATTATTGCTCCCTCTCATTTGCATAGATGAATCACAGGCATAAGAACAATACATAGACTTTTACAAAGTCATAGAGATAAATCTCTATTTTTTACATGTTTGAAGAGCTAAAAATGTACAAATATGCCCAAAAATGCAAGTTAATAATGAGAGAAAAATTAATTTGTTTGCTGACTTTCTTGAAAGTTTGATTTTAACAGAATCAGTTTTATAAAAATGACGCATCAACACATGAAAATCCCATGATACATAATGCAAAAAAAATTGCCTATAAACCTAAAAAAAAAGAAAATAGAGAATGTGTTACAATATAAGATGTAACACAGTATGCAACACATGCAATTAAAACACACACAAATCAAGAGATCCTCTCGTACAGGAAAATCTCTCCAAGTCCAATGATTTTGAAAAAATATCTGCTATCGGATTTTTAGTGGCAATGTATTGAATACAACAATGATCATTATCACCACCAAACCAATTTAGGATCGGTTTTGAACAATTCTCAAAAAATTGAAAGTGTCCTCAACAATGTCATGTATCATTTACGCATCATTTTACCCAAAACCTTATCTTTCTTCAGTTTGAAGCAAAAAGGTTTAATATGCCCCGGTTTAAAATAGTAGTGACGCACAAACTTACGTTTCAAAACACTTTCAGACTTTTTGAACTTGTTTTTGAAAAATGATTTGCCACTTTTTCCAGCATTCCCTTGTTTCATAGAATGAAATGTTTTCTTACAAGAATCTGTTTTGTTTGCTTGAACATATCCTAATCCGGTTCTATCAAATCTATCTTTCAAAAATATATCATCAGTAATAGCAGAGCTAGGATCAAACTTACTTACAGTCGTTTTAAAACTAATAAGTTCAGATTTTACCAGATCAAGATCTTTGTCTTTCTTTGTTAAAAGAACTTCCAATCTCCCAACAGATTCTCTTAAAATGTCATTCTCTTTGACAAGATCTTCATATTTAAGTTGCAAATCATTATGAAATTTATCTTCTAGATCAACAAACTTTGACCCTAAATTCAGACATAAAAATGATTCAAAATGATTAACAAAATCATATCGAGAATCAACAAACTTGTCTTGTGATGCCTCAGTGTTGGCATCATTTGTTGCATCATTTCTGAATCCATCAGATTTGTGCTTCTCTTCCTCAAGAATCGTTACAAGTCCCTTGCAATTTTCTTCACCATCTTCAGATTCTTCATCACTAAAAGATATAGTAAAATTCATACCTCTTTCCCTAAGAGTGTTTGTACATTGATTTGCATAATGACCAAATCCTTTGCAAGCACGACATTGAATCAAATCAAGGTTTTTTGGTTTTAAAGAAATGTTTTCTTGATTTGGTTCAAACCTTTTAGGGAAATTTGAAGAATTACCAGAAAACTGTTTCTTAGACTTGCAATTTTTGTCATTCACAGAAGAAATTTTGAGTAAACTATTAAACCGTAAGGTCAATAATGCAATAGTTTCTTCATTTAAATCACATTCATGAATGATTTTCATAAAATATTCCATTGCATTTCTTTGAACATCACAAGAATCAAAATCAGTTTGCATTTTAAAAGCAATACTTTTGCCTTTGTCTTCAACATGATGTCATTTTTGTAAGTCCAAGCGGCTACGATAATCTAGAGGGGGGGTGAATAGATTATCTCCATCTTTTCGATTATGCCCTCTTTTTCGAACAAAACAAGCCAAAACAATAATAAAGGTGCGGAATGTAAACAACACACGTCGATTTATAGAGCTTCACCCCACCTAGGGACTACGTGCTCTACCACCCCAGTATATCCGGGATGGGTTTCGAAAAAGAAAAAGAATTTTATTAATTACCACAATTAATGCAAATTCAACTTACAACAACACCTTGAAGAGCACCACACTATTCTTCAACACCACTTTTGAGATTACCACAATCTCTCTTGAAGATTACCACAATCTCCAACGGCACCTTGTGAAGATTACCACAATCTTCAACCTTGAAGAATACCAAATTCTTCAACACCTCAACAAGAAGATTACCACAATCTTCTTACACCTAACACCTAGATCACCCAAGTGTGTTCTTACCACAAGAACACTCACAAGGATATCTTGTGTTGAATGATAACCCAAAAATTCAAGATTACAACTCGATAATGAATAATACAATTGAGTGCAAGTGTAATCAAGAATAGCCTAGACCTCAAGAATGTGATAGTGATAAGCTAGGCAAATTACAACAAGAATAATGACAATATAAGACCAAGTGTTTGCTTGAGTATTTCTTGTTGTGTTGTATTGTTCTCTCTTCTCGTTGTGCTTCAAATCTTCCTCTATTTATAGGAGATGATTGATACTTGATAGGCTCCTCTTGGAATCTGATATCTACAAAAAAAATTGCAATTAAAATCAAGATTATAGCTGTTAGAAATCAATCCCACAATTTAGGGAAAAGTCATCACCGCACAATGGTTAAATTTTCTTTGTCAAAACATAGGGCGACCGGTCGCGCACAAATAGACGTTTGAAAATAAGAACACATTTTTACACAGGGCGACCGGTCGACGGGGGGTCCGACCGGTCACCCTAGGGTCCAACCGGTTGCCCTCTTCAAAAAACCAAAACAGAGAAGTTTGCAAATTTGAACCAACCTTCAGTGCAGGGAGTCCGCCTATAGTCGTCGACCGGTCGACGCGTCATCGGTCGCCCTATAGGGGTGACCGGTCACCCTCACCATTTTCTCGCAAACATGAAATTTTCTGTTTTGCACAACTTTCAGGTACGGGTTGCCCTATAGGGCGACCGGTTGACCTCAAAACAAAAGTGTTGTCCAATTTTATATCGAAAATAAACTTCAAGAAATACTCCAAAAAATAGTGAAAATATTTTAGACCGATCGGGAGTATTTATACAATATTTGGAAACATTGTTTGATGTAAAAACACATTAACTCAAAATCATAAAAAGTGTTGTCCAATTTAATGTCGAAAATAAACTTGAAAAAATACTCCGGAAAATTAGTAGAAACAATTTAAATCATTTAGGAGCATTTGGACAACCTTTAAAACCATTATTTTGGTATAAAGACAAAATCATCAAAATCATGATAAAACCATTTATCAAACAATCTCCCCTTTTTGATGATTACAAACCAAAACAATTTTAACGAGGTCGATTTTGAAAACAAAACAATTTTACCGGTTAAAAGGAACTATCCGTTGTGAGCGACAACATTCCTCGCAATATAATCACAAGGATGGGAGTAGAGATATTAAACATATATAGCAAAAGCTCCCCTATCAATATGCACAACAAGAGTAATGTAAAAGCAATCACCCACAAGCTAAAAGCTTAGGGTATGTATGGAATTGTTTCCAAATACAATTTTCCAATTTCTAACCGCTGTTCAAATCAATTTATGTTTGTTTAAGAAATTCTCAATAGAAATAAAGTCATTTTCAGTTTCCATTATTTATGGAAAGATTCTTTTGAAAATACATCCAAACAAGTTTTCACCACAATCACGCAAATCTATGTGAAAATACACTACAATCACGCAAAACGATGTCAAAAATACACTACAATCACGCAAATCTATGTCAAAAATAATATAACCAAACACATTTTCATTTCTAAACAAAAATTCAGACAACAAACCAAACATATTCTCAATTCTCACACGAAAACCAATAAAGTTTGAAAATTCATTTTCCAACACTAGAAACTGGAAATTAGACTTGGAAACACATCCATACATCCCCTTAGCTTTTACATATTGGTATTAAGTGCGGGAGCTTATTAGCTCCCCTCACAACAAAACATCATTAGACAAGTATATAAGTCCATAATACAACAAATGGACTAAAAATAATCCACAACTTATGGCTTTTAGAAGCTATAGCTTATAGCTTCTTTCTCGAGCTTATTTTAGCTTTTATGAGCTAATAAGCTTATAACCTATTTCTCCCCCTTTGGAATCATCAAAAAGAATGTTAGCACGATAAAAACATCATATAATCATATCAAAGTGCGCAACTAAACCGATGTATCGAGCTATTTGAATATTGAAGCTTATAGATCAAATAGGAGGGAAAAAGTCGATCATGAAAACTCATTTGATTTGCAAAAACATGATCTCTATAAATATATAAGACTTTTGAAAACGAGAGAATCATGTAGGTGATGAATTTTTCATTGAAACATTTTATCAAACACTTGGCGGGCGTCAAAAATTGAAAAGGATATATATAGCCCTTGTAAATGTAATCAAGCCAAGTTTTTCATCACCAAAAGCATTTATATACATATCATCCATCAACAATCATCATGCTCAACACAAATATATAAGAATTGCATCAAGAAATATACATATAAGCCAAGTTCTCAAGGGTTCAACCCAATTGAGAAAAAAAGAGTAGAATTCTTACCATTCAATCGGTAAAGACGAGCAATGATGATGATAATCGAGCCTAAATAAGTCCAAGATGTGAAATGTATGCAACAAAACAAATTTGGGGTGAAATTTTTGTGTAATTGGCGAAGGGGACGAAAAATGGCCAAAAGAGCCAAAAATGGCTAAGTCGGGAAAACAGACGCAATTTAAACCAAAACATCTTAAGGGCGACCGGTCCAGGGTATGGGCGACCGGTCGAGCTAGTGGGCGACCGGTCGGCCCCCCGCCTGGCGCCCAGCCCATTCGTTGATTCTGTTTTGAAAGTCCGAAATTTGATCCAAAAATCCGATTTTTCGCCTTTAAGTTTTAAAACGTGCAAAATGCAAACGAAGACCTTATTCAATATACATTGTGTCATAATCAAGCTCGAAATGGAGTAAAATACTCGACGGTGAATGATTAAAAAGTCCGCGAGTTATCCTTGAGACGAAATTAAACACATCTCAAGTTTTTATTAAACATGCAATCCCTTAGAAAAAGATATCGAATCTCAATATGTTTAGTTCGATTATGACGAACCATTTTTTTGAAAAATTATTATCACCGGACTTGTTATCCCGAAAATAAGAGCGTTTTAAGACTTTGGATACAACAAGTCATAAGAAAATGTGCCTTTCAAATATTTGAAAATTTCTTTTAACGACACTTTTATGAGATTCGTTGGGATAGTTTTTGAATTCGAGCATATAGACGTAAGGCATATGGAATGTCGAGTCTATGGGAGTAATAAGAGTGAATGAACATACCTCGAATTTGATTGTCGACCGATTTGCCTTCCTCAACCTTTGTCAATCTTTACATGGTAGTCATAGAGGTTGAGATGGTTCTTTCTTTTTCAATGCCTCATTTCTTCTTTTCTATACTTTGAATGTGAAATATAACCACCTTCTTGGCATTGTTGAACTTGAACTCCAATGAAGAAATTGAGCTTCCTCATCATGATCATCTTGAATTTTTTCTTGCAACAACTTAGAAAATATCTTGTACAAAACTTCATTAGTAGCACCATAAATGATATCATAAATTTGTACAAGTAAGCATTCTTGCCTCTTTTCAAGAAACAAAGAGAGTAGTGTCAACTTTACCTTTTGTAAAGTCATTTTGCAAAAGAAAATATCAAAGTCTATCAAGCCATACAAGGGATACTTGTTTAAAATATAACAAGGCCTTTTATAGAAATCATTTTGGCCTATAGAAATCTTTCAGACCCCGATTGTTTTACATAGACTTCTTCTAGAATAAAGATTTGATTTAACATCTATTTGGTAAAGCTTGAAATTTTCTTGAAACAAGAATGGGCAAGTAAAATGCGAATAGCTACAAAAACGTGCTACGGGTGCAAATGTATCATCAAAATCAATACCTTCTTCTTGGCATTACCATTGAGCTACTAACCTTGTCTTGGTCATTTATCTTGTTCCAAAATACCAAGAATTCCTGCAAAATCTTATCAAGACATCTTGCACAAGAGCATAGTAATATCGAATAATAGAGACATTATAGCAAGTAACACATATTATGGTTAAAGAAAATCATCAAGAACATGATACAACATGTAAGTTCAAATAAGCTTATATAAAGCTATATAATGTCTCTTTTGAAATTTGAAAATCCGAGAGCATATAGTTGAGACCTCATTTAAAAGAAGCATTTGAGTTTTGACAAGAATGAATATGAGCAATCAAATACATAATTTGAGAAGAGGATAAAAATTCAAATGTTTTATCAAAACAAAATATAATCCTTTACAAATCTTGGATAAAACAAGCTATGTCAAATAATGCCTTTTCAAAAAATCAAAACATCCTCTTAATGACACTTGTATAAAATAAGCACATAGGCATATGGCACAACATGTATCGAGTCTAAGAGATGAATAACAATAGTGATCGTACCTCGATAGTTCATGTTACTCTTGACATATTATGACATAGATGGCCATTTGTGATGATATATGAATCCTACACAATTCTTAAACAAGACTTGCACAAAACAAAAATGATACAAATGTAGGCTAAAACAATAAAAGATATCGCAAGTAAGCTAATGCCATAAAAGTTCATAAGAAATGATAAATCAATTAAGTCTAAGCAAATACACAAGAGTTTAATATAAGCATCATACAAGGTCTTCTTTTCAAGGAATTTTTTAAAAACACAAATATATATTGAAGACCTTAATTTTAAAAATAAATATTTTGAAAACTCATTTTGAATATATAGGCACAAATAAAGACATGCATAACTAAATAAAATGCATATTTAAATGGGGAGATACGGTTTACCAATTTCGCCATTTCCATGGGTTGTGCCGTTCCCATTGTTGATGATATCTTCCCCTTTGAAAATCATCTTGTTGATGATAGCTTCTCCGATTGTTTCATTTCTAAGCATTATGTCTTTCCCATTGTTGATATTTTCTTTCTCTTGGAAATTCATTGTGGTGATGTCTTCTCCTTTGATTAAACGAGATGGTCATTTGATGTCTCCTTGGCGGTATGAATTTTCTTTGATTATTATTTCCGGTACCTAATATAACATTATTTTGTGGTACCCTCAAGTGCTTGGGTCCTTCGGGATTAGTCTTGAGACTTTTAGGTCTCCAACAATAATTAGAGTTATTTCTAGCCCGACAATTATTTACCGTATGACCCTTTTTACCACAATAGAAGCATGTAATAATTCTAGAAGTGTAATGACCAACATGCTTAGAGACTTGACTATTTTTCATATGATTAACAACATTAGGCTTATGGTCAAGTCCTTGTTTCAATTTATCACAACTATGAATATCAACAATATCGGTCACTTTATTGGTACTCAAGTTGGATTTTGATAAATCATTTTTCATGCAATTAATATCCTCAACAAGAGTACTATTTTCTTTTTCAAGATTTCTAACCTTATCAAGTGTGATGGTGTGAGCACATGATAGTGACTCGTAGGAGGTGAATAAACTATCGTTATCATTTTTCAAAGTATTGAATTCCTTTTTCAAATTTTTGTATTTAACAAGCAAACTTTGGAATTCATTTTGAAGATCATCAAAATCATTTTGCAAATCACTATAATCATTATGTATAACAATATCATAGGAAGTAGAGGGTTTAAGACATACCTCGTTTTCTTCTTCTTCGATGCCCATAAGACAATGTTCAACTTCTTCATGTTGGAAGTTGTAAGAGGCTTGTTCCTTAGATTTGACATTGTATTCCTTTGAGAAGTAGATGCTTTTGAGTTGCTCCTATGATTTGCATATACTTCATGAATGGCTTCTAATTTTTGCCATACTTCATGAGCCAATCGAATTCTACAATAAGATCATATTCCAAATTGGTAAGTGAACAATATAAGATATTGAGAGCTTTACCATTTAAGGAGATGATTTTCTTTTCTTCATCATTGAGCTCCTTGAGAGCTTTGGAGGTGTATGGTGTGTCTTTCATTGGAATGGATTCTCCATTGATGACGATGTTCCAAATATCGAACCCGCAACCTTGTAAATAACATTCCATTCTTTCTTTCCAAAATGCAAAATTTTTGGAATCAAATCGAGGTAGCTTGGTGGTGGAGGTGCGGAAAGATAAGTTTCATTTGTAGCCGACGATCGTTCCTCTTCACTCGCGATGTGAAACGAGCTTGCCAATGAGTTTGGCTCGATACCACTTATAAGTCCAAGCGGCTACGATAATCTAGAGGGGGTGAATAGATTATCTCCATCTTTTCGATTATGCCCTCTTTTTCGAACAAAACAAGCCAAGACAATAATAAAGGTGCGGAATGTAAACAACACGCGTCGATTTATAGAGCTTCACCCCACCTAGGGACTACGTGCTCTACCACCCCAAAGATATCCGGGATGGGTTTCGAAAAGAAAAAGAATTTTATTAATTACCACAATTAATGCAAATTCAACTTACAACAACACCTTGAAGAGCACCACACTCTTCAACACCACTTTTGAGATTACCACAATCTCTCTTGAAGATTACCACAATCTCCAACGGCACCTTGTGAAGATTACCACAATCTTCAACCTTGAAGAATACCAAATTCTTCAACACCTCAATAAGAAGATTACCACAATCTTCTTACACCTAACACCTAGATCACCCAAGTGTGTTCTTACCACAAGAACACTCACAAGGATATCTTGTGTTGAATGATAACCCAAAAATTCAAGATTACAACTCGATAATGAATAATACAATTGAGTGCAAGTGTAATCAAGAATAACCTAGACCTCAAGAATGTGAAAGTGATAAGCTAGGCAAATTACAACAAGAATAATGACAATATAAGACCGAGTGTTTGCTTGAGTATTTCTTGTTGTGTTGTATTGTTCTCTCTTCTCGTTGTGCTTCAAATCTTCCTCTATTTATAGGAGATGATTGATACTTGATAGGATCCTCTTGAAATCTGATATATACAAAAAAATTGCAATTAAAATCAAGATTATAGCTGTTAGAAATCAATCCCACAATTTAGGGAAAAGTCATCACGCTTGACAACGGTTAGAATTTTGTCTTTGTCAAAACATAGGGCGACATCGTCGCACAAAATAGACATTTGAAAATAAGAACACATTTTTACACGGGGCTACTGGCGATGGGGTCCGACCGGTCACCCTAGGGTCCAACCGGTTTGCCCTCTTCAAAAAACCAAAATAGAGAAGTTTGCAAATTTGAACCAACCTTCAGTGGGGTCGCCCTATAGGGTCGACCGGGTCGACGCCACCGGTCTCCCTATAGGGTGACCGGGTCACCTCACCATTTTCTCGCAAACATGAAGTTTTCTGTTTTGCACAACTTTCAGGTACGGGTTGCCCTATAGGGCAACCGGTTGACCTCAAAACAAAAGTGTTGTCCAATTTTATATCGAAAATAAACTTCAAGAAATACTCCAAAAAATAGTGAAAACATTTTAGACCGATCGGGAGTATTTAGACAATATTTGGAAACATTGTTTGATGTAAAAACACATTAACTCAAAATCATAAAAAGTGTTGTCCAATTTAATGTCAAAATAAACTTGAAGAAATACTCCTAAAATTAGTAGAAACAATTTAAATCATTTAGGAGTATTTGGACAACCTTTAAAACCTCTCGCTTTGGTATAAAGACAAAATCATCAAAATCATAATAAAACCATTTATCAAACACTTTTTGTTGTCCTAAGTTTAACTCAAAAGTTTGTAAAATACCAATAAGTTCATCAAGTCTAAGAGTATCAATATCTCTGGTTTCTTCAATGGTATAAATCTTAATATTGTATCTTTCAGGAAGAGATCTCATTACCTTGCTTACCAATTTTGCGTTGCTAATAGGTTCTCCAAGTGATTGTGCATCATTGGCAATACCGCAGATTTTTGCATTATATGAAGCAATGGTCTCTTCTTCTTCCATTCTCATATTCTCGAATCTGCTTGCTAGGAGTCTTAGCTTTGTTCTTTTAACAATTTGTGTTCCCTCACAATGCAATTGCAATGCATCCCAAGCATCTTTTGCTGAAACACAATTAGAAATTATCATATCAATAACAGCAAATATGGCATTTAAAGCTTTAGAATTAAAGCTTGCAATTTGGATTTCATCATTTTGCCATTCAATCTCTAGTTTTTCTGTTGTAACTCCCTCAGTGTCAACGATTCTTGGTGGTGTCCATCCCTTAAGAACAGATCTCCATGCTCTTTCATCGATCAATGGACTTGATATAAGCCCTCATTTACCTTCAAAAAGGAATAGTTCATTCCATCCAAAACAGGAGGTCGAAAATTGGAACTACTCTGAATTTCCATCATAAAAACATTGCAAAAAACAGGATCACACTAAGTATAGTCTAGTGAAGGCTCTTGATACAAATTGAAAGAATTAAAGGGTCCAATTCTTATAAAAATGCGATTGTGCGATTGAAAGTGTTGCCAACACTTTATAAAACACAAAAGACTTTAATCAAAACACAATTTCACAATATGTGAAATAAAGACATGATTAAAGACAAGACACAAGAGATTAAAAATTTTGTACAAGTATAAAATACTTGTACGGTGTTCATTAGAATAAAAGTTTTTCAAAGGATGATGTTGTTTACAAAATACAAAAATACAAAGTAAATAAGGAAACTAGAAGAACAACTGACCTTGTGTCTCCAAAAGCAACAACACTCCTTTACAAAGCATGAGAATACATTTAGTGCACTCAGAATTCAAGTTCTACACTGAATCTATCTCACACAAACACTTAACACTCGAGTTCTGAAAATGATGCCAACAATGTTGCCAACATTCCTGGTATCATTGAGCTTCTGCAGAATTTTTCTGGTATGAAAAAGCTGGAAGATGAACTCTTAAAAATCTGAATCTGTAAATTTGTCACCCGACTTCTGATGATTTCTGGTCCTTAAATAGGTATCTCTTGGAAAACTTCCTGCAAGAAAATAGGAGAAAACTTCATGCAAATATTAAGGAGAAAACCACCTACCCACTACATGTAACTTCTAAGGAGTCAAAAAACTGAATTTTTAACTTCTAAAAAATAACTCTTCAAAACTGAAATATACTCTTAGAGAAATAACCAGAAATCTGGAAGAAATTCGAAAGAGAAATAATCTTTGAAAAATTCAAACATTAACACCCACAAACCAACATGAGCCTTTTCTAGCGCGTTTTGTCCTCACTCACGCGCTCCCTGAAAATTGCTTCCCTGGGAGTCACCCATCCCATGTCTACTCCAGGTCAAACACGCTTAACCTCAGAGTTTCTATGTAATAGGCACCAGAAAAGAAGTTGCACCTTGTTGGTATGGGTAGTACATATCTAATCCTTTAAGCTCTACTTTAACTATGCAACCCAAGGTTGATTCCTGTAGGGCACCACCTACAGTTTACAATGGCAGCGCAGAGCCCCACACTAAGCGGTGGACGAACATGAGGGGCTTTGCAAGAATTCACATGGATCCTCGGCTAGTTGGGCCGCCCACGGCCTCGATGTAGCGATGCGACAACAAATCCTACGGATGATCGTTGGGACCCCATAATCCCAACAACTTGAATCTCCTTTACATAATGTCCATTTGTGTGGCTAATTTCGTGTATTAATTTCTCACTCTTCAAAAATCGGTTTTGAGAAATAAGAAATCTCGAACATCTAATCGAACGTAAATTAATAATGTATAATTTAATTTCTCCAGAATTAAATATTTAGCCAACGGAAATTTGGTCAAAGTTGGTCGACACCTTATAAAAACCAAAGTTTCCAACATCTTTATCTACTAGTTTTAAGAATAAATAAATATCGTCTCTCTAATCTTCATTTTCTCCCAACCAATCATATTAAAAGATGAACAACATAACAAGGCTAGCTTATGGAAATCGAACAAAAATTACAAATCCAAAATCTATATTAATTCCATGTATGAAAAAAATAGCACGAAAGCTAAAGTGACAGACTTTATCAACAAATTATAGCACGACGAGACTCATAAGAAAAGAATAGCATATTGTTTAAATGGCAAGATGGGTTTCAATAAAAGTCAAGGAGATAGTAAAAAACCCCAAAACTAAACCACAAGTTTTCACGGTCATATTTTTAACAATCGTATATAAAGGGGCGGTCCGACCAACCCACCGAGTCTATGAAAAATTTCACCCATAACCCGTCTCAAACCCGTTTGGTCGGGTTTAAACTGTTAGTGATTCTCCAACCGATTCTCATTGAGAAAATCTCTCCATCATTATCTACATCAACCTCTTCCCAAGATTGTCTCACATAATTTAAAATTCAAATTTGTGTAACATAGATATAGTTGTCCTCTTATAAATACGTGTAACCAAATATACATTTAAGTTGTATCGAATGTTAACAATTACAAAAGCCTTCTTTATTCTTATGGTAATCGTGAGCTTAATCTCCAACGAGCCCGATCCGGGTCATTTTTTTCCTCCTTTGTTCATCAATCAATTTTTTTCTTCCCTAATGGCGTCGACTCTTCTATTAATAATCCTCTTCGCCAATACGCTCTTAACTCTCCCCAAAATCTCATCACTATTAATCTGCGCTCAACTTCCTCAAGCTAAATTCACGCAATTATTTTTCTTGGCGTGCCCAATTCAACGCACTAGTCGTGGTCCGGATTTATTAGGATATCTTGATGGTTCTTGTCCATGTCCACTAAAATGACAATACAAAATGGACAACTGCGATTGATCCCAATTATCTTTTAAGTACGGACAAGATCAACTCATTCTTCATGCCATCCTTGCGTCCATCAGTGAAGCTGTTATTCCTTTGGTTTCTTCTGCCACCTCAAGTCGAGAGGCATGGGATCGTCTAGATCGACTTTATTCCAAACGTTCTAATCAACACATAATTCATTTAAAGGATAAACTCTCCATGCTTACTCGTGGTTCTTTATCTGTCACTGAGTTTCTCACCTCCATCAAGAAAATTGCTGATGAATTGACTGTTCTCGGTGCTCCTCCGAGTGATGCGGATCTCCTCTTATACAGCACTCGTGGTCTCGGTCCGGCATACAAAGAACTTATTGCTGCTCTGCGAACTAGAGATTCAGTTGTACCATTTGAAGAATTGTTCGATAAGATTATCGATCATGAAACTTTCCTCCTTCACAATGACAAACACCATGCTGATCCAATTGTACCCACTGTGCATTTCACCAAACAATCCCAGCCTTTGCATCGTCACTCCAAACCATCATTCCCCTCCCCTGCTCCAGGTTTACTTCCAACCCCATCCCATTCTCATAAATCTTTCAAGTCTGAAAATTCTTCATTCAATTCCCTTGTCTGTCAATATTGTGATAAGCCTGGCCATAATGCAAAAAAATGTTTCAAATTATTTCCACACTTACGTCCCAATCGACCATCTGCTAATCATATCACCACCATGTCCTCAACACCAAACCCATGGATAGTTGACTCTGGCGCTTCTCATCATGTCACTTCACAACTCTCTGATATGTCTATTCATCATTCTTATGAAGGTCCCGATGATATTGTTATTGGTGATGGTTCAGGTTTGAAAATTACACATACGGGTTCTCTTTCTCTCTCTGACTTTAATTTATCAAATGTCTTATGCGTGCCTTCTATACATAAAAATCTCATTTCCGTGTCTAAATTTTGTCGTTCTAATAACGCTTCTATTGAATTTTTTCCTACTTGCTTTGTTGTTAAGGATTTATGCACAGGGAAACCTCTACTTCGCGGAAAGAACAAGCATGATCTCTATGAATGGCCAACTCCTAGTGCTACAAGTACAAGCTCTGCGACAGCCCTCAATACTATTGTTAAAGCATCGCCAGCTCTATGGCACGGGCGTTTAGGTCATCCTTCTTTACAAATAATGAAGTCCCTAGTGACTTCTGGCGTTATTTCTTTTTCGTCTTCTATTTCGTCTAATTTCTACTGTGAATCTTGCTTATGTAATAAAAGCCAACGTCTCCCATTTGGCGAGTCTACCTTGACAAGTCGGGGCCCTCTTGATTTGATATATACTGATGTTTGGGGTCCTTCCCCATTTCAATCTGTTGATGGTTTTAATTATTATGTCATTTTTGTTGACCATTTTACAAAGTATATTTGGCTTTATCCTTTACGGTTGAAATCTGATGTTCTATCCATCTTTTGTCATTATAAATCTCTTGTAGAAAAATATTTTAATCGCTCTATCGTTTCTATTTACTCGGATGGTGGTGGTGAATATGTTGCACTTCAAGATTTTCTACGTAAAACCGGTATTCAACATTTAAAAACTCCACCTTATACGCCGCAACATAATGGTACCGCGGAACGACGTCATAAACATATCGTTGATACTGGTTTAACACTTCTTCATCAAGCTAAAGTTCCACTAAAATATTGGTCATATGCTTTCCAAACTGCAGTTTATTTAATAAATCGGCTTCCAACTCCTGTTCTTAATTTCTCAACTCCTTATGAAACTCTATTTAATTGTAAGCCTAATTATAATAAACTTAGAATTTTTGGTTGCTTATGTTTTCCCTGGTTAAAACCTTACACCTCTAATAAATTAGACACAAAATCAACCCCCTGCTTATTTCTTGGTTACTCTCCTAATCAAAGTGCTTACTTTTGTATGGATATTGCTACAAAAAAAATTTACACTTCTCGTCATGTTCGATTTATTGAAACTGAATTTCCACTTTCAAAACTTGTTTCCGCTGATTTTTCTATCTCATACAATGATTGGAATGTGGCTTCGAGTATTTCTCCTTCTCAATGTGCTCCTTCCTCGCCCGCTGCAACACAATTGTCAAATGAGGATGTCATGGCAGCTCCCTTGTATGCACTACCGTGGCCATCCATGGACTCATCAACAAATTCTCTTGCGAAGTCAGGTAACCCATCTAATCCTTCTTCAATGGATACTTCTACATCTGCACCTACTTCGTCTCTTCCAAATTCACCTAATGTATCTCCTCCTTCCCATTCTATCATTCCCGAATCTCAAAATGCGGATACTCTCCCTCCTCCAAATCCCCACTTAAACCACCACCTAATGTTGTCATAACTCGATCAAAGAACAATATCTTCAAGCCCAAACGTTTATACCAAGTAAATACTCTTCATCCTCCCGCCTTCGACGCCTTGAACCAACTTGTGTCACCCAAGCCACCAAACATGTTGAATGGCGGCAAGCCATGTCCGATGAACTTACGCACTTCTTCTCGTAATGGTACTTGGTCTCTAGTTCCTCCTTCACCATCTCAAAATATTCTTGGTTGCAAATGGGTATTTCGAATCAAGCGTAATCCGGATGGGTCCATTGCTAAATATAAAGCCCGCCTAGTAGCTAAGGGATTCCATCAACGCCCGTGTAGATTTTCATGAAACGTTTAGTCCGGTTGTCAAGCTACAACTATTTGAATAGTCCTTACTCTTGCTTTATCTCATGGTTGGTCTCTTCGCCAATTGGATGTAAATAATGCATTTCTTCACGGCACCCTATCTGATGAAGTTTTTATGCAGCAACCTCCTGGCCATATTGATAAAAATCATCCAGATTTTGTATGTAAGTTACATAAGTCAATTTACGGTCTTAAACAGCACCTCGCACTTGGTATATTGCACTCAAGGATTTTTGCTCTCTTATGGGTTTGTTAATTCCCGCAGTGATACCTCGCTCTTTATCTATCACAAGGATTCTATCATTGTTTATTTTCTGGTATACGTTGATGATCTCATTGTGACAGGAAACAACAATGCTTTTATTAGTGGCTTCTTGCGCGCTCTTGGCGATCGTTTTTCACTCAAAGATCTTGGAGATCTTCATTATTTTCTTGGTATTGAAGTTATTCCAACTCCATCTGGTCTTCTCTTAACTCAACATAAATACATCCGAGATCTACTTGAGAAAACAAACATGTCTGGAGCTAAGGAATGTGCTACTCCTATGTCATCCACACAATCTCTTTCTCTTCATGATGGTTCTCCATCGACTGATGCTACAAAATATCGCCAAGTTGTTGGTGCTCTGCAATATCTTTCCCTCACTCGACCCGACATTTCATATGCAGTTAATAAGGTTGCTCAATTCATGCATTGTCCATCCGAAACTCATTGGGCTGCTGTCAAACGAATATTGCGGTATCTAAAATTCACAGTACATCATGGTCTCTTTCTCAAAAGGCATCAACCTCTCAATGTTACTACTTTCACGGATGCCGATTGGGTAATCAATCGATGATGATCGTCAACTTCAGCTATATTCTTTATCTTGGTGGTAATGCTATATCTTGGTGTTCGAAGAAGCAAAAATCAGTTGCTAGATCATCCACAGAAGCAGAATACAGAGCTCTTGCTTCATGCTCCACAGAAGTCTTTCTTATGGGTTCAAAATTTATTATCCGAGTTGCATGTCGTCGCTTCTTCTTCTCCCCGAATCTTCTCGCGACAATATTGGTGCCACATATCTCTCAGAAATCTTGTGTTCCATTCACGAATGAAGCATATTTCGATCGACTATCACTTTGTTCGTGATCATGTTGCTCGTGGATCGTTTTTCTGTTTCTCATATTTCCTCTAAAGATCAACTTGCGGATGCTCTTACAAAGCCTCTACCCACTCACTCGTTCCAACAAGATTAAGGTCCAAGATCGGTATCTCCAATGGGAGCACCGCTTGTGTTTGCGTGTGTTAGTGATTCTCCAACTGATTCTGTTGAGAAAATCTCTCCATCATTATCTACATCAACCTCTTCCCAAGATTGTCTCACATAATTTAAAATTCAAATTTGTGTAACATAGATATAGTTGTCCTCTTATAAATACGTGTAACCAAATATACATTTAAGTTGTATCCCGAATGTTAACAATTACAAAAGCCTTCTTTATTCTCGTTATAAACCGCATTTGTTGCCATTCATATGTAATTTGTGCACTAGCCCCTTTTACTAGCCCAAACGAACGTTGCAATGCTTTAGGCAATACCACCTCGACATCCACTTGATTGCAATTCGGATACATGATGCCTACTCCGATACCATTCGGTTAAACTTTTGGGAAGAACTAAAATTTAAAATACGGTCCAAAAATTATAACAATACCATTCGGTTACTATGAATCGATGCCCAAACCGACTTTATGTGTCGATTGTTTGTGGAGAATCGATGCTTTTGGTGAACATTATGCATCTTTTTTTGCGTAGCAACCGATGCCTATTGTTTACTTTAGGCATCGCTTTCAATCGATGCCTATACATTTGATTATCAAGATCGTCTTCATAAGCATCGCCGTTGGAACCAATGCTTAAAATCGATTACAATCGATGCAAATGGTCAATTTTATACTAGTCATGACATCCAATTTCCATGCCTTGTAAATGTATTATAACAAAATAATGATATATGGTGGAATCAAAGACAATCTGAATTGGGACCCAAATGATAAAGAGTCAAAAAAAGGACGTGTTAAATCATTCCTAATATTGTTCGAACAAAATCAAACAAGTGGGACACCATAGGTTAAATCAGCATATGTGGCGAGGAATATTGCATCCAGTTCACTACTCATTTCTGCAAGTACGTGAATCAATCAATATAAATATAAACTGTTTTCTCAATATAAAACCGTAAAATATATAATCTATTTATATGGTATGTGGTTAAAGGCCGAAAAATATTATTTCAATTTATAATGTCTTGATTGAATTTGTTAGGGACCGACATCCTCAACCCATTTTCCATCTAATCTTTTCTTTTGTCCTCATCCGAATTTGCTAAATCCAAGTAATCACATAGTAAATTTCACGTACTTGTCTTATCATTGTGTTGGAAATCTCTATTAAAATTTTCCACTTTGTCTTTATATAAAGATTTTTTTTTCATTTGTTTAAAAAAAAATATAGAATGTATCATGACCATATTCTGATTTTGAGCTTATTATGTTTAAATAATTACATCAATACAATGATGATTGATACCTTTTCTTTTTCATTTTTTAATTTTGTTTTTTTTTTTTTAAAAAATATTGAAACAATTCATACGTTATATTTATTATAATAAAATATCATAAAAAAACATATAATAATTTTAAAAATAAAAAGTTTTAATAATGGGTCAATCTTGAATCATTTTAGACACTAATCAACTCATGATCTCCTCTAATTAGGGTGGTCACGGTTCTGAATCACGATTTTTGTTCCTCCAAAGATGAGGACCGAGACCGAAATCGTTGCCACATGGTTTTTTTTTTTTTTTTTTTTTGTTAATCAAAATAACACCCCACAGGGTGGGGGATTGAGGCGTGATCCCCTACCGTATATCAAATAATCAAGGGTCATACAATGTCATGCCCATATAAGGTGGAGAAAATCAAATAACAAGTGATCTATCACTACGATATCTAGAAAGACTATCATAATGAGAATCTAAAAATACAAGGAGAACCAATGATCTATGAAAATCTGAAGCTCGGATATCCCACCGTCCATCCGAATGAGCGCAAGGAGGTGGTGAGAAGCCGTGCCCTCATCAACAATATGATCGCTGGCAAGGCGTACGCTCCCAAAGCCGCTAGGTGATCTGTGGTCGATTTCCCTCTCTGTGTATGTGGGAAATCGAAAATCGGGCGTCCTCAACATGTTCCGAATGTGAGTCGGTGTATGTTGAACTGCCAAGAGCTGGCCACTGATGTGATCGTGGTGACTACCGGCTGCTGCGTCCCAACTCGATCCAAATCGAAGTGAGAACTGTCGGGCATGCCGCAATCCCATCTCAAGCGCTAGTAGCTCGGCATGGAAGCTAGACACCGCCGAATGAATCGTGAAACGCCAACATAAGTCCGCCCAAATGATCCCGTATCAATCCCCCCCGCCACTATCAATGTGCCTGGATCAAACGAACCATCCGTGTTCGCTTGATCCGGGGGAGCCGAGAGCACGCCAAATCACCATCATCGCCCGAGTGGAACTGTGGTGGAGCACTCCCTGCAAAAATCCAACAAGAGGGAAGCATCCGGACCAATCTGATGGGTTCGACGCCGACCAAACAAGGATCCGGAGATACCGCTCCACCGCCAAATAATGTGAGATGCCAAGAAAGGAATTTGTCGATGCTTGACACTATTCCTTTCCGTCCGGAAAACCATAAAATCAAGCAGGGGAACCAAGAAACTCAAGTGCCTCGTGTGTGATCCGTGTGTGCGGTTCCTCCAAAAAGAAAGGAACAATATCATATCGGTGGTGTGTGGAAGTGTAGTGTCAAACCAGGAAGAAAGTGATTCCACACGGTTTGAAAGATCATTCATCAAAAAGAGGTGAGGGATAGATTCGACTGAGGAGAAGAGTGTGGATTATTCAAGCAACACCAAGAACGTGAGGCAAGGAAGTGCCACGTGCCTGAAGCTTGATATCCACAGGAAGACGATTACGAAGGAGGCGCCAAAGGAATATGGAGATAGTAGGGATAAGAGCATCGTTCCAAATGGCACCGTGCGAGAAGGTTACGAGCATTTCTACCCGGAGAGAATCCCAAGCGAAGACATAGAGAACTCACCGTGAGAGGTAAGCATCCACCGCATGATATCCTCGGACCCAAAGACCTAACTCGGAACCGGATATATCCTCAATGAGACTCTCGAAAGCCCACATCCGGGACCAAGACTGTGCGATCTATCGCGATCCCACTCACCATCGCGAATAAACCAATCAATCGTCATGTGCCCCAAAGGTCGATCCAAACAATGATCCGTAAGCGGCCTTTGTGTCCAAGCCAAATATCATCCCGAGAAAGTCGACCCGCTACCACGCGCCAATAGACCAAAAAAATCCGCTCCTGGGCCCGAATACCGATCCGCCTCAAGCGCTCCACGATGACTATGATTATGTGTTACGGAGGCTCTACAGGAGAGAAGCCCATTGTAACAAGATTTGCTGATCAAGAATTGAGCCCACAACGAATGGCCCTCGCGTAACCTCCACCACAACTTGTAAATCAAGGCGTCGGAATATCGGAAAGTCGGCGCAACCCCAAACCGCCTCGAGAAATAGGGTGGCGGATAATATTCAACCGATCCAATGAGTCTTCTTCTCGTCCCGCATAGGATCCCCAAAAGAATCTAGCCATGATCTGCTCCAATCGCTGCAGAATCGTCTTTGGCGGCTGCATGACCCTGAAGAATATGCAACGGGGTGGCCATTAGCGTGCTCAATAAGAGCGAGCCTACCACCAAAGGAGAGATGTCGATCGACCACCCCGCAACTCTATCCAACATCCTCTCAATCACCGGGAGGAAGAGCTCTTTCGTCATTCTCCCGCTTGAACAAAGGGACACCCAAATAAGTCATCGGCAAGTCATCGCGAACAAAGCCCGGTCGGCTCGTGCACCATGTGCTCCCACCCGTCAATGTAACGTGGGGCGAAGAAGAAACTACTCTTCCGCATACCGACCACCGCCCGGTAAGAGCGAATAGTGCTCCAAAAAGTGTCTCAACGTGACCAAACCATCCTCGACGCCCTCGTGAAGATAACCACATCATCGATAGGCCGGATCGCGCCACCGAAAACCTCGTCGCGTCCGATAAATCATATCTCGGTGTCGGCTAATAGTGGAGTCAATCCTCGGGATAAATACTCCGCCGCTGAACAAACAGAGCGGGAGATAAAGGATCCCCTCGCCGCAGCCCCCCGAGTCGAAGGAAAATATCCGGAAGGGATACCATTAACCAGGACATGAGGAAGCCACGATGCTCAATACATACCGCAACCATATCAATCCACCGAACGGGAAGCCCATGTGAATCATAGTCAGATACAGAAATCCCATCGCACTTATCATAAGCTTTAGCCATATCCACCTTCATCACCACATTAGGAATATCCGTGGCTAAGCTGATATCATGGATAAGTTCTGCGCGAGCAATATGTTATCCGAGATGACACGACCGGTGTGAAACCACTCGATTCGGCGACACAATCAAAGCGGAATCGAGACCAACCGCGTTCATAATCTTGAGATAATCTTATTCGTCACGTTGCACGAAAATCGTTGCCACATGGTTATGGTCCCAAAATCGAACCAACGATTTGTTCCAATCTAGAACCCTTTCGTTCCTCAACGGTTCTCCACGCTTCGATTCGATTTAATCGAAACCTTTTTTGATAGTTTCTTTTATTTCAAAAAAGGATTTATCAACTTTAATTAGCTAAAAAAATAGAAAAAGAAATAGAAAAAAGAATTGGACTTAATAATCATAATAATATTAAATTTTCAACTTAATACTAATAATAATCTTAAGGTATAAATGAATCAAAGTCCCTGTAGCTCTCTTTTATCTATTCTATTTCCTCGTCCTTCATACAAAGGCTACCGATGCTTACATCTTTTGGTTAAAGACGTATCACATGCAGTAATGAATACAAAGCATCACAATAGACATAATATTTTCTTCTAGCATATTTTTACAAAAAAAAACATTAATTTTTATCGTCGGTTCCACCAGTTCAACATATGGTTTATAAAACCACCGATTCCACGATTTTTGATATCGAGGAATCGGTTCTAATTTTCGATTTGGAGTTCCGATTTCATTTGGTCACCCCTACTTTTAATAAAATTTGTGCCAAATGGGGTGGATTTAGACGAGACCACATTGCCAATAACTTAAACAAAAAAATTAACCAAAACCATCTAAATTTGTGGTATTTTATATTAAATTACCACTTGGACAAAGCCTAATTGTCAAATCGATGTAGAATTATTAATCACGAAGTGATAATTTTATGAATAAATTTGTAGGAATTATTCAAATGAGAGTTGAGACATAGTATATGATTTGACAAAAATAATTGAGAAAAAAAAAGAGATTTTTAAATGCCAAGTAAAATAAATGAGTAAGAAGTCCATTGGTCACGTCTAGGGTTGGCCTACGTGTCTCACATGAGTAAATAATGGATGAGAGATCACAAGTTTTGCTTTTTCTAATTTATTTTAAGTTTGAATAATTATTTATTTATTTTTTTTGTGAAAAAGAAGTTTGAATAATTAATATGAACTAGAAAAGCATGACTTTCTTCCCTTTCTTGCACGTGAGCTGCACATGTTTCTTTTGAAGAGTGGTTGGAGCCTGAAAACGTGGATGGGACCCACACTAACATGCATGTGTGGGCCCAGCCCAAAATTTCAAATCTTACAAGCTGTTAGCTACCAACACATTCTTTTTTTCCAAACACAAAAAAGGAAAATATTTATTATAATTATATTATATTTAGATAGTGATTACGCGTACCATTTCATAAGAAAATAAGAATTATTCATCATTCACATATTTGTTAATGGATTATAACTTTTTAAAATTTCTTTATAGATTATAATAATTATACTAGATAAAAGAAATATAATTTATCAATCATCAAAAATTTCACCAAAAAATGATACTTGGTCTCATCTATTAGGGCATCTCCAACCCAACTTCAAATCCCACCTTACCACTGCTTGTGTGACACCACACACCTTATTGTGAAAACAAAAAGAATCGTTCTCCTCTTGGTCGGGAGTAGGGTTCTCTCTCGAGAGATAGTCACCTTTTAGGGTTTTCGTTGGGTTCTTCTTTTCCCCGCCGTCACCGGTTCACGACTTCCCGATTTATCCCCATCCCGCCGCCTCCCCAAAGACTTCCCCTCTGCACTCCCCCATTTCTTTTCTTCTATTTTATTCCTTCCCATACCCTTGTGCTCTAAAGCTTAGTTAGCTTGGTCTGTCGTTCCTTTGAGGAATTCTAAGTCATTTACCCATAATATTCCACACCCTTGCAATTTCCCCATTGGCTCTTATATTCTGAGAATTAGGCAACCCACTAACCAAAGCTCTGCAAAATCCTTTTTGTCGGGAATATGGGTCGGTTTTTATCCCCATGTCTCAAAGCCCCAACTCCCGTGTCCGAATGAGCTCGACTTTTCCTTCTCCCCTCTTTCCATTTTTGTCCCCCTGTCATCATCCAAATTTTCTTCAAATTTTCTAGGGTTTTCGTTTCTCTATCGGTCCTTCTTTTGACTAGGGCTTGTTTTTACTTGCATTAATTGTTTGGATTTTCTTCTTGTCTCTCGTGTCTTTTGCGGTTCCATTCATTTGGTGGTTGTGGTATTAAATCTATGGAAGAACTAATAGACCAATGAGTTGCCTCGATTGAACTGCTTGGGGCTTGGGAACCTCGAACGGTTCAAGTGCTTAAACGTGAAATCAAGCGACAAGATCCCGATCTGGTTTTCATTATGGAAACCAAACTCGTGAAAGACGAAATAAATCAAATTAGCAAAAAATTGGATATGCACTTTTTTATAATGTTGATTGTGATACAAGTGCGGGAGGAAGAAAAGGCGGACTTTGTCTCCTTTGGAAAGACTCCATGCAAGTAACAGTTCAGGCGGCGACGCTACATGTCATTGATGCTTTAATTATGGAGAATAGTTCACACGCCCCATGGCAACTTTCTTGTGTTTATGGATGGCCGGAAGAACACCAAAAGCCGCAAACGTGGGAGTTATTACGGGGACTATTTTCCAACCCAGAGAGACCTTGGTTGTGTGTGGGAGACTTTAATGAGATATTATTTCACCATGAAAAAATAGGTGGCCGTACCAAGGAGGATTCGAAAATTCAGGCTTTTCGGGAGGCGATAGCTTTTTGTGAGTTAGACGACTTGGGTTTCGATGGTTTCAAATTCACATGGACAAATGGCCAGGCCGACGATGCGAATATTCAAGAACGACTCGACCGCGGCTTGGCAAATATCCATTGGGTTAGCCGTTTTCCAGATTATAAAGTCGAGCACCAGACGCGCATGGCCTCGGATCATTGCCCCTTATTAATATCATGGTCTAAACGAGCGACGAGTAGGAAACACCGCAAACAAAGGCTCTTCCGGTTCGAAAAATGTGGTTAGACGATGAATCGTGTAGACCTTTTTAAGTGAAAGAGATTTGGACGGAATCACCCGTCGGACACTCTCCAGGGGATTTTAAAGCTAAACTCCAGAAAATGGGGCACTCTTTGTTTGCATGGGAGAAGGAACATTTTGGTAATATCAATCACCTTATTTCCACTACTCGTGAGCAATTGCAGAGAGTCCAAAAACTGACACCAACTTTGGACAACATAGCAGCGGCTAAGGCCCTTGAACGTAAGCTCGAAACACTAATGAAACGTGAGGAATCGATGTGGTACCAACGTGCTCGGGTTAATTGGATGAAGGACGGGGATAAAAACACACAATTCTTTCATAAAATTGCAAGTGGCGAAGCGGCGAACACAATTGAATGGATTAAAAATGACAACGAGTGCGAGTTGATGATACGGAGCGGATAGAAAGGGTCCTCGACACGCTTCTTCCATAATTTATTTAGTTCCACAACTAGCTTACGGATGGAACAAGCCGCCCGTGATGCCGGGCGCAGAGAATCACGGGATGATCTTAATGAACGCCTTAACGCTCCGTTCATCAAGCCGAAATAACGGAAGCCCTCTCTCAAATGCATCCTTCAAAAGCTCCTGGCCCCGATGGTATGCCGGCTTTTTTCTATCAAACTTTCTGGCCCTATATGCGTTCTGATATATCTCGTGTTGTTCTTGATATTTTGAATAATGGTGCTGATCCCTCCCCACTCAATAATACGCACATTGTTTTAATCCCCAAAAAGAAAAACCCCGAGTCTCCAAGTGATTTTCGACCTATTAGCTTATGTAATGTGAGTTTTAAAATTATCACAAAAACTATAGCTAATAGGCTGAAAAGCACCCTCCCCCACCTTATACACTCCAGCCAGTCGGCTTTTGTTCCTGGGCGTCTTATTACCGATAATGCATTAATAGCGTTCGAGGTCTTTCATGCTATGAAACATAGTCTTTCTAAAACACGTGGTACTTTTGCATTGAAGCTTGATATGAGCAAAGCTTATGGCCAAAGTGGAATGGGCTTTTCTTGAAAATGCTATGTCGAAGATGGGAATTGGATCTAATTTTGTATCTCTTGTGATGCGTTGTGTTTCATCTGTCTCATATTCGGTTCTTACTAACGGTATTCCTGGATGTCCTTTTACCCCGACCAGAGGCCTTAGACAAGGCGACCCACTTTCTCCCTATTTGTTTCTTTTTTGTGCAGAGGCCTTCTCGGCTCTCATTCGCAAGGCAGAACTTACTGGTGGAATCCATGGAGCAAAAATCTGTAGACGAGCGCCACCAATATCACATTTGTTCTTCGCGGATGATAGTCTTATTTTTGGACGGGCGAATGCTGATGAAATAGAGGTTACGAAGGGGATAATTGCAACATACAGCGCAGCGTCAGGCCAGATTGTGAACTTTGAGAAGTCGGAAATCAATTTTAGCAAGGGAGTGCCGGAAACAGAAGCTATTGGTTTGGCTAGGCAAATGGGAGTTCAATTGGTGGATAAGCATTCCATTTATCTTGGATTACCGGCTACAGTGGGTCGTTCTAAGAAACTGATTTTCCAAACCTTACTTGACCGGGTTCGGAAAAAACTCAAGGATTGGAAATCACGAACACTATCTATTGCAGGAAGAATGGTTCTCATTAAGAGTGTGGCTCAAGCAATCCCTACATTTGTCATGAGTTGTTTCTTACTACCTCAAAATATTTGCAAAACAATTGATTCATTAACTGCAAATTTTTGGTGGGGTCAGAAAAGCGAGGAGAAAAGAATACATTGGAAATCATGGAAATCACTATGTTACTCTAAAATGGACGGAGGGCTTGGTTTTAGAGAATTACACTCTTTTAATAAGGCTATGCTCGCTAAGCAAGGGTGGCGTTTGTTGAATGATGATACGACTCTTTTGGCTAGAATATTAAAGGCTCGATATTTCCCTCATGGTGATTTCTTAACGGCGAAATTAGGCTACAATCCCAGCTTTACGTGGCGTAGTATTTTGGCCGGTCAGGAGACCCTACAGAAGGGAATAAGATGGGTAGTAGGTGATGGCAACAACATACATGCATGGTCAGACCCGTGGCTCGCCGAAAATGCTAATTTCCGTCCTTATTGTCAAGAGTCTGTGGTTGATACAAATTTAAAAGTCCATGACCTCATTAACGTGGAAGAACATCAGTGGGATGAGAAAATTATTCGAGATACCTTTACTCCGGCGGATGCGGCACAAATACTAAAAATTCCACTTCGAAATTATTGGGGAAAAGACACGCTGGCTTGGCACTTCAATAAAAATGGGATTTATTCAGTTAAGTCTGGCTACGCGATAACGATTCGGTTGACAGAGAATCATAGAAATAACCCGTCATCCTCCGAGAACTCGTCGTCGATTTGGAAATGGATTTGGGGTCTCCAAGTCCCACCCAAAATTCAACTTTTTCTCTGGAAGGTTGTTTCGGGCACCCTCCCTGTCAACACGGCACTCGTGCGAAGATCGTCGAATCACCAATATGTAGAAGGTGCGGTTTGGCTGCGGAAACCATAGAGCATGTCCTTCGGGATTGTCATTGGAGCAAATTCTATTGGCGAACGTCCGTTCTTCGATTGGACCAACTGGTAGAATTATCCAACGCCTCAATCGTGGACATGATGATGGAAGTTGCAAAGACTAAAAATGAGGAAGTTGAAGGTATGTTTGCTGTTCTCCTATGGACCATTTGGTATGCCCGGAATCATCTTGTGTTCCAAGGAAAAGAACTATCACATTTGGAATGTTTTTCCTTGGCTAACAAATGCTACCGTACGTACCTAGAAGCAAAAAGTTCAAGACCACTGTTTCAACCAAGCATACCTGCACATTTAAACACCACAGATGTCGATCGCATCCCCCTCGGGACTATTTGCATATCGTTGGATGCCTCCATCTTGCAGGGTAGGGGTACGGGGAATAGGGGCATTATGGGATTGTGATGGAAATATTTTGAGGACCCAGGCCAAGCATTTTCGCCAAGAATTCGAGGTGGACGTCGCTGAGGCAATAGCATGTCGAGAAGCACTTGTTCTCGCCCGCAATTATAATCACTCATCAGTGGTGGTTCACACGGATTGCTTAGCACTGGTCAATGGTATTCGAAAGAAATCTGAAGATATCTCTTATTGTGGGAGCATAATCAAAGACATAAAGATTATTAGTTCTGATTTTGTGTCTATTTCCTTCTCTTATATTCCTAGAACTGCCAATGTTCTGGCACATAATTTAGCACGTTTTGCTTTTTCTATTACTTCTGGTAGTCACTATATCGGGGAGGTTCCGCCTACTCTCCAACAATTTGTTTTGACTGAGGCTTCCGCCTAGTTTTTGTTTGGAATGAAATTTTCCTTTTCCCCTCAAAAAAAAAAAAAAAAAAAAAAAAAAAAAAAAAATCCCACCTTATTACACCAAATATGCAAAAATTCCTCTCCAACCCAACTTCTAAACCTCACACCAAATTTGGTGTAGTGAATAGTATTACACCAAATTTGGTGTAACACTATTCATTTACACCAAATTTGGTGTAATGCAAATATCCCACATTTGCCCTCCAATTCCCTTTTACCTCAAAATTAAATTCCACTTATATCCTCATTTTACATATAATTAATTTATATAACATGATTTTAATAATTAATTAATATTTTCTATAAATTAATAAATAACAAATAATTATAATGTAAATTAAAAGAAATAATAATATTAATATTAATATTTATTTTAGTAATATAACTAATTAATATAATATTAATTAAATGGAAGTTTATAGTTAATTACATTACTATTTAAAAAATATAAGTAAATAAAATAATTGTATAAATAAATAAATTTGTTACTATAAAATGAAGAAAAAAGAATAAAATATTCATTTGGTGTAAGATTTGGTGTAATGGGTTGGAGATGGTTTTGACAAAATTACACCAAAACACCAAATTTGGTGTAGTTTTTACACCAAATTTGGTGTAATGGGTTGGAGATGTCTTAGAAGCGAGATCATAGGTTAAAACTCCACCCTTGTCCTACAATCCATTCATAAAGATTTAAAATTTTCCAAGGAAAAAAAAAATCATTCTTCACGATCAAAACCAAAATAATTTAAAATAAAAAGGCAAGAAAAAACAAAGAAGAAGAAGAGAGATAGGGAAATAAAATAAAAAAAAAGTAAGAATGCTATGTTTGATGCTATTTTAATAAATCTATTTAGTAGGATTATTGAGATAAATAACCTGATTTTGGGAGTGTTTTGTCAATGTTATTTTATCGTGATTAACGTCAGATAGTCAAGTACATTTTTATAGTACAATTGGGGGATAGCAGGGAAGGGATCACACACACTAATGTAAAATCGAATTCGGGTTAAATACTATTACAATACACGTTTCTGCCAGCGAAGCACAAGGTTGGTACCAAAACGAGATACTTTTTATTCTATATATCTTCCGATTTTTTTTTTTTTGTATGTTATATTGCATTATAGCTTTACTTAAATATAGTAATAAATAATTGTTATTTTCGAGAGAATGAAAATAAAAGTTTTGGAAAATACAAGTTTTAAATGCTTTTTGGTTTTTATTCGAGGAAAATATGAATGAAAATGAAACTAAAAATAGCGGAAAATGATCCAATTTTTTTATACCAAACAATGCCTTAAGCACTTAGAAGGGAGACAAAAACACATCTATTACAATACTTTGGCAGGTTCCAATCCTCCAATTGAACCCGCACTGCCACGTGTATTGTCGGAGGGGTCAAATATTTGTTAAACTAACCGGACACGTTGCATTTTCTCATTGGTTCAATGACGTGTTACTTTAGCCGCCCGTGCGAACTACTGCCGTAGGGAACTCACCTGATCTGACCATATTGCCCTTATGAATGATTTTATTTGTGATACATGAGAATTGAGACAGTAGAATCACACCCACAGATAGTTGGGTGTACCTCCGCTCAAAATTAAGATGGCCCCTCAATTCAAAAATCGGCTCGTATCAAGTATCATGTTAGCTGTTATTACTTAAAAAGAAAAATTATTTTGGTTTTATATGACATCGTTTCATTAATTTTTTTTATTATCTAATAATATAGTCTCATGAAATTAAATCAATAAGATGCAACCATGTTAAATTCGGAGAATTTGATAAAATCCACATTATGTAGCGTCTTTCGATATGAGGAGAGTCCAAAGTCACCAAATGAGGTTATCCTACAACAAATTGGTGATAGTAGGTAGGGTATCAATCATGTCGTGTTTAATATTCGCAGTCGTGTTAAAACCGGATATACAGAATACAACCCATATAATTATTCGTGTCAAGATACACGACATGAACACGGCCCGATTATGACACGGGTAACGCAACACGATACGAAATACCTATATAATTTAAAGTTGACACGAAAAGAAATAAAAAAATGGAGAAAAAGCTAAAATTACAAATAAAAAATACATTAAATTATTAGAAAATGCATTAAATAATTTGTCCATCATCATATAACCAACTAAAACAACACAAAATATGAAAATAATGTGTCACTATAAAATTAAATGGGTTGAATAAGTCAATCGTGTCGACACGCGGATGTATCTGCCCTGACTTATTTATTTCCCGTGTTAATCGTGTCCGACCCGATTTTTGACCCGAACCTATTAAGAGTTGTGTTTGCATGTATATGCTAAATTCGTGTCGGGATATTGTGTCGTGTCACAAATTAATGCCCCCAATAATAAGAGTTCGTAGCACACTTGGTATAGATGATCCTCCACGTGGGCCAAGCATGGGATTGCTCTCATACCATGTTAAATTTGGGAGGATTTAGTGCGGTCCGCATCGTGAAGCGTCTTTCGATATGAGGAGAGCTGTTGAAATTCCAGGTGTTTATTTATGTAAACTGGATTACAAGGAATCGTAACTAACTATTACAAAGAAATCGAAAATGCGGAATAGGTAGCCGAGTAAAAACTCTATCCGCAAGATAAACACGCCCCGTATAAAGTCTTGACGGAGCAGACGTGTTATCCCCAAAGATACAACAGCTTCGTCCTTGAAATAGCAAAGATCAAATTTCAAGGCACCTTTCGAATCGAAATGTGCTAAATCGAGTACACTTTATGCAAGTACAAGAAAGAAAATACGTTATGAAGTGTGTAATCAACAACAACAATGCTCCTATTTATAAGACTTCCAACCAGTCTTGGGGTCTTTTATCGGCGAGTAAGCTTGAATAATGGTGATAACCTACGGGTAGTGGGCAACTCCTTGATGGCCACTATCTTCAATGGCCACTATGTCAGAATTAAGTGGGCAAAGTGGTGATGTTTCATTATAAAAGCTACGTTTAGAACTTTTAAGTGTAACTTTATTTGTTTTTATTCTCTAAAAATAAAAAACAAATGTTTTACTCAGTGCAAAACTAGGCCTAGTTCGGTCGGGGCATGGGCCCGGCCCACGCCTCGGCCCCCGGGCGGGGAACGCGCGTGTGGCCTTGCCCACAACACCTCACATGTGTATAGTTATTTCATCTTGCACACTCTTATACACCCACTCACATGTGTCTTTTTCACCTTCCCATCATGCATTATCCCATTTCAAAGTGACTATCTTGTGGATTTTATTTCTCACTCACCACTAAATAGTTTTGAGAAGTTAAATATACCACACTCATCTACTCGAAACGTAGAATTTTATTTTAATATTTAATTCCTCCAAAATTAAATAATTAGTCACTAAACAATTGATCAAAGTTAGGTATCAACCATTACTTCTCAAACCAATTTCCAACAGAGCCAAACCACCAATTGAAGTTCCATTCCAAAACCAATTAGTGATAGAAGAAGCAACTCATTTGATTGATAAACAAGACTCTCTTCCTCTAATTAATTAATGTGGAACAACTCACAAATGACATATTTCAACAAGTCCTAAAATATAAAATATGAATTAGAAAAATTAAAACTTAAAAATAAAACATGAAACATAAACATAACATATATTTAAAAATTTAAAAATTAATCTTGAAATGTGAAATATTATTAATCCTATGAAGTCAAAGAAACTAAAACTATAAAAAAGTATTTAAAAAATTGAACATGAAATACGAAATATTATTAAACCTAGTTGAAATTACTTTAACTCCAAAATTATAATAACTAAAAACAAAACCTAAAAAAGTTCAAAAACTAATTGCATGTCTTTTTAGTATTCCTAGTTTCCATCTCACGGTAATGCGACATAATAAAAGTTTCAACGGGTCTCTTGTGAGACGGTGTGAGACCGTGAGATGGTGATACTTTTAGTGTAAAAAGTGATATTTTTAGTGTAAAAAGTGATACTTATCTATATACACTTAAATTAGTTTATTTAGACAAATATCACTTTTTACACTAAAAGATCACGATCCTCACAACGTCTCACATAAGTTTTTGACTAAAAGTTTTTGCCTTTTCCAAATATAACCCCTACATTCTCCAAATAATTAATCGCGTCAATATGTTATATTTCGACGCATGCATGGGCGACCACGATGGTAGTCACCGAGGGCGATCGCCTTGAGCCCCGATTTTGAGGGGCCCCGATTTTAAATAAGTCTTTATATAAGTATACATGTTTTATTAAAAACAAATTATAGGGGCCCAAAAAATTAAAAAATACCAAATAGAAAAAATTAAAAAATACCAAAAGACCTTTTGCTTTCAAAATTCTACTAAGAAAATTAATCTAATTTCTAAATTCAAAATATAAAAATATTTTTCTTTCATATTCTATTTCTACTCATGAACAAAGTCTTTATTGTTTTTTCTAAATTAGCAAAGGAGTATGACAGGTTTTTAAAAAATTGTAAAAGTTTTGGACTATTTTCCAAATACTTCCATTGATTATAGAACTTTGTTAACTATACCAGTTACTTAGCATCATCAGAGAGAAGTTTCAAAACTAAAATTGATAAAATCACACTCGCGTTCAACTTTTTCTCAAAAAAGATTAAATGAGTTGACAATTTTCTGTATTGAAAATAAGATGTTGGCAAATCTTGATTTTGATGACGTTATTGATGATTTTACTTCTCAGAATACTACAAGATCTAGATTTTTTTCAAGGACTATTTGATACTTTTTGTAGATGTTAGAGTTGAATATTCTGATGATGAAAAAGATGTCTATCGGTGGAGTTATATTGTACTTTTTTCCATTTTATGGGATGCTCTTTTTTTCTTACCGCCATGGGCCATTGAAAAGTCATGGCCGGCCCTGGACGCGTGTCAAACAATAAATCACATAATCTTTTGCAGTTTGTCGATTACGATAAATAAAAAGTAAAACGAATTAAAACATCCTGCATAAAATCCTACATAAAATTGATCAAATATCAAAATTTAATAGAATAATGAAACGAATTGAAACGTTTCCTATAAAAATCAACAAATCTCAAATCTCAATTAATTACCAAAATTCGTTTTGTCTCATAATTATCGTTCCCATCGTATCTTGACCAAAATAACAAAAAATCTCACCCCAAACTTGTATTCCCGATTTTGATAAATTTTCCATCACTAAACCTAGTAATAATTGAATGGTCCAACAGTATTAAATTAGTGAAATAAATATACATATAAAGAGAGAAATAAAAGGACACAGAGAGCCAAAACCTACACCGAGGAAACAGGATATAACTCCTCTGGTACACGTACATTAAAGGAAATTATATTTACGTTAAAAAGAAAAAAATAATATTGCCTCGTTGAATTCAAGACCTTTCGTAATTTTATCTCTCCCATTTAGAAAAAAAGAGGAAAGAGAGTCTCTTTCTCTCTCCCTCTCTCTGAACCTAACATTTCATTTTTCTCTCTCTTCTCAAACCAAACCAAACCAAACCAGAAAAAATGGAGATTTTGGATACGACGGCGGCGTGTTTCGTTGTAGACGATGACCTTCTCAACTTCACCCTCGACGGTGAAGGCGACGACGAAGAGGACCTAACCGTTTCGAAAGGCGGCTCCGCCTCTTCTTCTTCCTTGGAATCCTCAAACCCTGCGGCGGCGACGGCGGTTTTTGGCCGCGAGACTCGGACCGGTTTTCCTGTAAGTTTCACCCTGTTATGTGTGTGGCTGTTGTGTGTTTGAAGGTCGAGGGAGTTTTTCGACCGAGTCTGGGGTTTTTTCCGAACTAGGTCCACAGAACCGGCGTCTAGGTCTACAGAACCGGCGTATAGGTCTACAGAACCGGCGTGACTCGGTTTTGAGTCGACTCGGGTGTTTCCGGTCGTAGTTAAACCGAGTCAAACTTGCCGGCATATCTCTTCCATGTTCTTTGAATACCTGGGACTTTGTTTACATGGACGAATTTGCCCTTAGGGAACCCTAGAACTGTGGTGAACGCTAAGGGTGTTTTTGGAATTCAAATTTTTGGACCGGTGAGGGTAGTTTTGGAATGCAATAAATTATTGGACGCGTCTTTGTCGAATTTTGTTATTAACAACGTGAAATGAGCTGTAAAATTTAAAAAGTCCTTTTCAAACATTTTGTGATAATGTGGGCATATATGCTCACTTATTACGGCTTACCAAAAAAATCAAATAGGTCCACTAGTGCAAATTTCCATATTTGCAAAGACATATTTGCCCCTCTGAAAATATTCTCTAAATTTGTCCACTTGCATAATCCCACTTGGAAATAAATTTGACTTTTATGTTCATGACTTCCAAACATTGTACACCATTGATATATTTGATTAAAAAAATAGTGGTACCCTAATTTTGAAAACATTGGAGGTTTTTTGAAATTCCACTAAGTATCCTAATTCGGAATGAAATATCCGATTCCACTTTCTCTATTACACTCAGATGAATAACAATTATGTACATGATAATGTCACAATTGTACACGTCTCATTCATCCAATATGTGGAATTGTCCACATAAATCATCCAATACGTGGAATATCCCCTATTCCATTTTCTCTATTACACTCCCCTATTACCGTCCATAATCCATATATTGGATGAATGACACATATACATAATAGATGACACAATTGTGTACACATGTCATTTATCCAAGAGCAAGTCTATTGTGAGACGGAAATCCGTGACACGGATCTTTTAAAGGCTCCGTCTTGAGAACATGAACCATGAAAATAAATTTAAAAATAATAATGAATCATGAAGAAACAAAAATAAACCCTAAAAACATGAACCATGAAGAATAAACCCGAAAAACAAAAATAAACCCAAAAATAAAAAATAAACACTAAAAGAAACTAAAAATCCTAAAACCCAAATCAATTAAAAATAAACCCAAGAAACAAAATAAACTCTAAAAAACAAATATAAACCCTAAGAAAAATAAAATCTGAAAAAAAAACCTTTAAAACTTTGTGTAAGGGCTCCGTCTCATGGATCTAAACAGTGAAACCGTCTCACACAAGTTTTTGCCTTTATCCAATATGTGGAATATGATTCATCCAATACGTGGAATATGAAAAATGGAATAGGAAATCTTATGACCGAGTCATGAATGATGAGCTTAATTTACACATTTGATTGTCATAAAGCTGTAATCTTTGCCTTGGTATGAGAAATTTCTTGAAATGAATCGAATTCTGATTGCAGTTTTGCTTTCTATTACAGGAATTTGTCGAGGAGGAACTCGAATGGCTATCGAACAAAGACGCATTTCCCGCTGTGGAGACTTGTTTCGGCATTTTGTCCGACAATCCGGAGCTCATATCGAACCACCAGAGCCCGATATCCGTTCTCGAAAACAGCACTAGCAGTAGCAATAGCAACAGCAATACAAATAGCAATAACAGTTCGATCGCGAGCTGCTGCAACAGCCTCAAAGTCCCAACGAACTATCCGGTTCGGGCCCGGAGCAAACGAAGACGAAGAAGGTCTGGCTTCGGCGACATGCCGAGCCAGCACTGCTCGTGGCTGACCCAAGTCAACGTGGTCAAGAACAAGCGAGACTTTTCGTTTGCGTTGCCGCCTCTACCGACAGTAACGAATAGCGGTGGCGCGGGTATGGGGAGACGGTGCTTGCATTGTCAGGCCGACAAGACGCCGCAGTGGCGGGCGGGCCCCATGGGACCGAAAACGCTGTGCAATGCTTGTGGGGTACGGTACAAGTCGGGACGTCTTCTGCCGGAGTACCGTCCCGCGAATAGCCCAACGTTCTCGAGCGTTTTGCATTCGAATTCGCATAGGAAGGTGGTGGAGATGAGAAAGCAGAAGCAGGTGGTGACCGGAGATGGAATTACGGTGAATGTGGCTTGTGGATATAGTGTAGGATAGTGGTGAGTAGTTTTTTTCCTTACAGTGTTGCAGTGTTTTAATTTTTTTTTAGATTTAGTTAGATTAGGGTTTAGCATTGCTTTTTTTGTTTCTATGAAATTTGATTAGGGCTTTGGTGTAATGGACTAGATTGTTAGTGAAGCCTTCACATCACATATTGGTTTTTCTCTTTTTTCTTAAATCAGAATCCATTAGGGAATTTTGAGTTGTGTTTGGTTTTGAATAAAAATAGACAAAATCTGGGAAAATATCATGTTTTTGCAGTTAATTATATACTTTCTTTCTTTTTAAGTTTCACTTTTGAGGATTTTGACAAGAAGGAATTATAGGAACTTCAAAATTGTGATTTTAACATTATTCGTGAAAATTAGAGTTTTTAAGAGTTTATGTTAATGGTCAGTTTCGAGTTCTCCATCGATTTCTACACCATTGATGATGTTGGATAGAGTTTTTTCCACGACTGGTGATTCATCATCATGTTTCGAACTCACTGTTCGTTATTTCTTTATAATATTGCACCGATTTTTCTTGCTTTTTCTCCGTAATTTTCATGAATTGTAATTTTCGAGTTATTCATGCTTTTTTTTATTTGCGTTCTTTCTTGAGAGAGAGAGAGAGAGAGAGTTTTTTTTTTTTTATTTGCGTTCTCGGAGAGAGAGAGAGAGAGAGAGAGAGAGAGAGAGAGAGAGAGAGAGAGAGAGAGAGGGAGTGAGAGAAGGGGGGAGACACGTGAGATTGTGAGATGTATGAGAGAGAAAGAGCTTTGATTTCATTTTTGTAACTACTTTGTTATGTAATTTTACCCTACTACCCTTATGTTGATTAAATTAATATTTTAATATATTTTTTATCCATTAAATCATACCCATTGATTAATAGTGGGGGATGATTGAGATTAGTCCATTTATGTCTCACCTGAGACATATTTCACTTGATCCTCCTCCTATATATATATATATATATATATATAAATATATTTAAATTTCAGAGTAATTTTTTCAGAGAGCTCTAATCATATTCTATCCATGAATGGTTTATTTGCAAAAACTACCGCGAATAAATCAATTATACGATCTCACTTAAATCATTGCATAACTTTTAAAAGTCAAAATTAATTAGTTTACATGATCATATATATGATAAGTGGTTTAATGCTCAATTTTTCAGGTTTATACTTGGGTTCAATCTCCACCACCAGACCACTCCTATTAGGATTTCCCTCGGGATGGTACTAAAAAAAGTTGTTTAATTTACAATATTTAAACTGGTCGTTGGAAAAACACATCTTTTAAACTAAACAATTGAGTAAAGTGTGAAGCACCCTTATTAAATATCAAAACATAAATCATAATATAACAAACTAATTTCTTACTTCTAAGATTTTTTTTGAAACTTCGAGTTGCATTTGTTCACATTTTTTATTTTAATGTGGTTGCATATAATTATCATTTTCTTTTCTTTTGCAATTTTCCACTTAGATTCTTTCTTACTACAAATTTAATTCAAGATCCCTGCCAAAAAATATATTTTTTTATTTTTTATTCTAGATGTTTGTTTTTCTTCTCTTCAACCAATGAAACCCTAACAGGCTAACACGGGTGATGATTCAATCATTATCAAAATAAATCATTAACGTACATAAAAGTCCAATTATATCATATTTAATTTGCAAATGAGGTAGTCTTATATAATACTGTTTATGATACTGATCTTACAAAACACGAAAAATATGTGCGTTTTTTAATGAGTTTGGATGGGGATTCCATTTACATATATAACTATGTCCATGAGACATCATGAGACCGTCTCATATGAGTTTTTGGCGTTGAGAATCAATTCTTTGTAACCAAACTCGTCACTACAAGAAAAAAACTGATTTATCTACGAGAAAAACTTGTAGGTAAGTATTAGGATAATCGTAAAGTGTAGTCAAATTGTTGAAGGTAAATATTTCCAACCAAAATATAAAACTTGTTCGTAAATATCTACAATATTTCTATCGGTAAATTTAAAAATTATTGGTGATTTGTCGTTAATTGATCAATATAGTTTAGGGAAATATAATATTTTTTATTTTGTAGGCAAATCAAAATTTAGTGACAATATTATTCATGTGGGTGAATTCTGTTGTTAAGTCAAATTTGTTTTCTAGTGTGTATCTAACTAGCTAGAATAACACCAGTGTGTTACACGACATTTGTCAAAAGATAACATTTTAGTGTCACAAATTTAAAAGATAGTGTAAAATAGAACCTTGATTTTTGGATTATTTTTTATCTCTTAATTTTTTTATCTTTTAAATTCAAAAATATATAGTCTTAACTAACAGATTATTTTTCAATAAAAATATCCTTGGATACATTTGATCTTTACCAAACTAATTGTAAACATATCCTTTATTCTTGGGCTATATTTATCTTTTGGGTAAATTGCAATTTTAGTCCTGTAACTTTGGGGTAGTTGCAATTTTAGTCCTTTATCTTTAAAAGTTGCGGTTTTGGTCCTGGACAATTTTGTCCTTCAAGCTAAATAACATTTTTGGTCCTTTATCTTTCTAAATTTAGCAATTTTATACGATGTCAATGGATCGGGTCGGGTTGTCCAGGCCCAAACCCACCCCGTGCCTAGAACGGGGTGAGGCGGATCGACCTGTTCTGCCCCATTTTAAATTAAATTAAATTTAAAAAATGAAAAAATATATATTTATAAAATATTATTTACAAATTTTATTATGAATTTATAAATAATATAAGAATACATAAAAATTATATTATAATATATATTAATAAAAATTCTAAGTGGGGTGGGGCGGGTGCTCGCGGGCGGAAGTGATTCTCAAGGTTCTCTATCGGCTCATGCGAGTTCTTTTTCAACATATTGATTATTCCAATATGTTATTTTGTCCTGGTGTTCTTGTGCATAAATCGTCAAAATTTGATATCTCCTATAGGGTATATATCTTGAACACTCGTCCGGATCCATTTCTCGGAGAAAATTCTCCTCACCAATTATTAATTATATAAAATAATAAATATAACTTAAAGTTCTTAATAAACCCAGGGCTCGATATCATTTTAGGCAAAACACTTAGTCAAATAAGCCAATTATGTGCATAAGGGTATTCTTGGTATTTTGAAAATATGAAATATCACCAGGGACCAATTTTGCAACAACTTGAAACTTACAGGACCGAAATTGCTTAGTTATAAAACATATAGGACCAATTCTGCAAAAACCTTCAAACTTACAGGACTAATTTTACAAACTCAATAGTTAGAGGATCGAAATTGCAAATCGCTTATAGTTATAGGACCAATTTTGCAATTATCCCTTATCTTTTAGAATCTTCATTAAATTTGTTATATTTTAATTTTATACATAGAATTACCACACGATAAATGTGAAGCCGCCACGTGGAATTGAAAGGATGAAAAATTGACAAATGTCTAAAATTAATGAGGTGATAACATGTGTCAATTTGTTTTATCTTTTAGTAAATAGGGTAGATACCAATATTTTTGAAAGTGAATTAAATTAACACACTGTTAAAAAGAGAAGCATGTGCAATTATTAATTACGCAGTAAATGAAAAAGGCACAAATTTCAGTGAAAATAGAAACAATAACTTATGGAACACTTTTCTGCACAGGTTCATGACACCTAATTCTTAGGGATAAGCAATTTTCTGAGAGTCAATTAATTATTATATGAACGCACACAATTGCCTTCGATAATTACAATTAAATAACGTTATTATTTAGGTATCACAAAAAATATGAAAACTTTTGATTTATATATATACAGAGATTGGTTCAATGAGACCAACCCTTTTAGGTTAGTCCATAGGAATACTTATGGACTCTTGATTTAAAATTTTAAATGGTGTGGATCATTCTAGTTATTTTAGGCTAATAAGGGTATATTTGTACTTTCTATATCATCAATTTATTAAATAGGCGGTTAATATCTTTAATTGCTATTTTTAAGCCAAATACAATCTTACCTTTTCAGTTGGCCAATTTTTAAAGAGAAAAAACGCATCACCTTTATAACTGGTATTGTTTTATCATATATTTAGTTCAGTGAAATTGTATACTTAGTTCAGTGGAATTGTATACTTAGTCATGTTTTATTGTATATTTAGTTCAGTGGATTTATATATTTGGTTCAATGGAATCGTATTCTTAGTTATATAAGTAGTTTAGTGAATTTGTATACTTAATTCTGTGGATTTGTATACTTAGTTCAATGGAATTGTATACTTAGTTATATAAGTAATTCAGTGAAATTGTGTATTTAGTTCAATATAATTGTATACTTAGTTAAATGTTTATGTATACTTAGTAATATTTTAATGTATAGTTAGTTCAATGTAATTGTATACTTAGTTAAATATTTCTGTATACTTAGTAATGTTTTAATGTATAGGTAGTTTAGTGTAATTGTATCCTTAGTTAATTGTTTATGTATACTTAGTAATATTTTAATGTATAGTTAGTTTAGTGGAATCGTATACTTTTCATTAATTGTTGCATGATTTTGTTGCCATATTTGAAGAAGGGAGAGAAAGGAAAGATGAATCGCGTGATTCTGGGGACGTGATCAATAACAGATCACATCCCTAATTTGTAGGAGGCGGTTACCATATTTAGTTTCTTGGATTCCTATTTTACCCCTTCTAATGTATAATTTCATATGAATTGTTGTATATATTTGTTCATATCTTGGCCATTGATTTATTTTTTTGATGGTGTAGATCTGGTCCTATGGTCTTATCTAGGAGGGTGGTCTCACAGGATCCCCTCCATGTGTTGCACAAGATTTATTCAAAGATAAAATTTTAGTGTCAGAAATTTAAAGAATATTGTAGATAGAATTCTTGATTGTTGGATTATTTATTATATCTTAAATTTTTTATCTTTTAAATTCAAAATTAAATATTCTGAACTAATATTCTTTCATGTTTGTATATAATATTGTTTTTTGACAACATGTTTGTATATAATATGAATATTGTATTTTTTTAATGCTTAGTATGATATATATATATATCTTAATAATATTTATAATAACATAAAACAAAAATGAAATATCATTCAAATGATAGTTATATTCAATAAAATGTTGGGTCAAAAAAATTATGATTATTATTTTAATTGTAAAGCGGGTACACTGTAATATTTTATTTGGGTTAATTATGAAAAATACCCTTGAGGTTTGACCTAATTACAAAAAAACACAGCTAGCTTTTAAAATTACAAAAGATACCCCGATGTTTTATTTTGTCTAACATTTAAACTCTTCAAAAGCAAAAATGTTTCAAAATATATCCCTCTTCATATTTATAAATATATTGCAGTTTACAACTTTTTTAACACTGAATCAAACCCCGTGGGTACTTTTTGTAATTTTAGAAGTTAGCTGGATTTTTTTGTAATTAGGCCATACCTTAGGGATACTTTTTGTAATTATCCCTATTTTTTTACAATAGTTGGAGTAAAATAAATTTGTTTAAAAGCTAAAGTTAGGGGGTGATTTTTAATTTCTATAGGTTATCTTGCTACCACTGTATAGCAGAGCTGCAGAAGATGCAAAACGAATTAACATTGTTTTCGAAAAAAAAAATTAACATTGTGAAAAATACATTGAAACCAAAAATTGCACCAGCCGGGAATCGAACCCGGGTCTGTACCGTGGCAGGGTACTATTCTACCACTAGACCACTGGTGCTACTTTGTTTTGAACCTCGCGTGTCCATTATATATCGTAAGCTCTGTTAATGAACTCATATACAAAATAAATATAATTTTATGATTAAAAAAACTCCGAATTGCTAGTAATGGTTCGGGCCGGGTTGGACCGTACCTAGCCCAATGGGTCAAAGTGAAAAAAATGGGCCGAGCTGGGCTGAAATTTCACCGGGCCGCATTTCTTGTGACCCAACCCAACCAATCAAGTGTATTTTTGATCGGATCATTCATGCTTTGAGTCATTTGGGTCGGGCCATAATAGACTCGGTTCTTTTTCAGACAGCTAAAAATAAAGCCCAGCCCAACAATATATGTAGGCTGGGATGGCTCATCAGGCCGGGCAAATTTTACTGGTTGTGCTCCGAATTGAAGAATCTTGGCTTATTGTCAACCCAAAATTAATGAAACTCACCTAGAGATGGCAATGAGTAGGATTACATATCCTCCATCCCCATCCCCAACGGGTATTCAATTTTATACACATACTCATACCCATCGGGTATTTAATTTTTATACCCATTCCCATAGCCAATGAAGGATTGGGTATCCATACCCTACCCATACCTATTACCACTTAAAATTATATTTTCTCAAATTTCAGTTATTTCAATGAAGTTATGGATATTTATTAAATTGTTAAGAGAAAATTAAGAAAAAATAAATTAAGATAAAGATTAGCGAACTAAATATTATAGAAAAATGATAAAATAATAGAAAAGACAAAGCACGTAGATTAGTAGATTTTGATTGGAATTTGGAGAATTTTTTTTAAATATAAATACATAGATATGTATATATATATATATTATATAATATTATATAATCGAGTATCGGCTAGAGTATGGGTAGGATGTACATAGACTCACCTCCATACCCATACCTGAAAATACCCATACCCATGTACCCATTTATTTAATCGGGTACACAAATACCCTCCATACCCTCTTCCGTTAGGGTCGGGCATCGGATTTTCCATCGGGTTCGGAGGAAATTGTTATCCCTAAACTCACCTCCTCCACAAAGCTCTAGGACAGTGGGGCCCCTTAGGAATGATGTTTATGCTTTTTTCTTTTAATGTGTAATTTGTCATGTTCAATTCATATTTTTCCTTTTCTTTTCTAAGAAAAAAATCTTATGTATACTTTATGTGTCTAGCATTTAAAATATATATCTTTAGTAGTACGGCTAGTTCCCCCTTTATGTACTTACTAGTATTAATAATTTAAATATTTATGTTTTTTCGTTTATTTTTCTTTTTTAAAGAAATTGGGTTATTCATCAAATTCACATTGCGCATGGAGGATAGAGTATTAACTAATGGAAGGACATGCGTGAATGTCAATAGTGTAAATTTACTCAGGAATTCCAATGAAATTGCAATTATTTTATAATGTCAACCTCCTTTTTCATTTCTCATAGACAACTGCATATTTAATTTTACATATATTTTCTTAGTCCACAGTACTCCACAAAAATGTGAAGTCAATATATTTACACTTCTTAAAGACCCAATGTACTTCTCGTACAATTTGGTCTTCTAGAATTTAGATCTTCATCTTTTTTTAATCTTGTTTATTACTTTTCCTAATCTGAAGAACGTGTTTCTGGAGATTTTAGATTTTGCATATTTGTTTCGTTTCACACTTGCTGTTATATTTTTGGAAAACTTTTAGTTCTTTACTTTTTTTCTTTCAAGTTCGTTTGTTACACTTAAATTTATATCAACTAAATAATATTATTGTAGCAAAAAATATGTAAATATTTTTTCTAAAGAAAGTTCGGCCCCGTCAGGCGTCATAGGTACTCGAACTTGGACCTCGTCATTGCGATTTGCGAGCAATACCGTGACCACTGATCTCTCTTGAATTCCACAATAAACTGCTTTATAAAAATTGAACATTTTAAAATTAAACACAGTCAACCCGTTAAATAAAATGTGAGATAAAACTATAAATTGAATCACAAAATTCATAATATCTTTTAGCGTAGTACTTTTTAATTAAGCAGAATCGTGATTGGCTTTGATTTATAAATTATCATACTTTTGGATACTCACGATTGTACTTCGATCTATAAATACATAGAAATGGACTATTTCAGCCATTAGGTTTTGATTGACATGATTAGATTTTTTATTGCAAATCCTTGAATTCTTTGCATTGCATCGACGCCCAATGCATATAAAAAGTTTATTCAATACGTGCAATTAATAATTGGTGCAATTGCAAGAGATTAATCAATAGAATTTATAATAGAAAATTTGATCCATCAACCGAATTCTTAATAGTTATTTTCAGAAATTGAAAATTTCAAATAATGCTAAATAATAAAATTCGTCTTTGTATGCATATTTAGTCAAATTCCGTTTCCTCAAAAAAAAAAAAAAAAAAAAGTCAAAATTCCTAACTATGGCATTAGTAAATGCAGAATAATTAAAAGGAAGCAGTGGAGCCCTTTTCTTAATCTTTCTAATCCTCCTATAAGATTACTTTAAAGAACTTTGGACTATAGTGTGAAATCTTGCAAAAATTAAGAAATATTATTATTATCAGTATGCTATATATATTATTATTATTATCAGTATCCTATATATATATATATATATATATATATATTTGGAGATCATTCCCTTCGTCCCAATTATATAATCCAGTTTGACTTTTCATACATTAATTAAGAAAAGTAAATTATAACATGCATATTAAATATTTACTTGTTTTACTTCTATTTAATGAATAGTGTAAATTATAAAATGCATATTAAATAGAGTTATAACTGTAAAATAATGAAACAAGTACAATTAAATATAGAAAATGGACTATATATTTGGGAGGGAGTGGTATATATTAAGCTATAACATTGCATAAATTTTAGTTCGAGTCAAACAAAATCAAACTTCAATTCGCTTTGGTCACATATACAAGAGATGGCATGACACATTAGTTTTTGGACTACTGCACATTGCCAAATGGGCTTCTCAGTGTATCCAAAAAGGCACATTATTTACAAATAATATAGCAACTAACATATTATTTTTTTTGACTTTGCACTAACTTTAGGTAAAAATTAGAAGTATAATGTATAAATATTATTATAATATTGTCCTATAAAATAATGACTTAAAGTTGAAGGTACTGCCACATTAGTAGTATCCTAATTGACATGATATTTTTTTAAAAAAAATCCATTTAAAAATTAAATCTTATTCTGTAACATCCCAAAAAATGAAATAGGCGCAATAAATTTGGAACAAATGCGAAATTTCTAATATTTCGTTAAAATCGAATAAATATTTTGTCATAAATATAATAACAAATAAAAATAAATTAACAACTCTCCACCTTCAATAGTTTATGATTAACAACTATATAATCAACTAGCATGTATACCATCATTTTCAGAAAAACTCAACACAAAAATCGTCAAATATCGAGCTTTCAAATTTATATCACTTAAGCTAAATACCGTTGGCTCATGTTAAAGCCTAAAGGTGTACGTGTGTGTGTCTATATATATATATATAGACCAATCCTTTTTAGGTTAGTCCATAAGAACATTTATAGACTCTTGATTTAAAATTTTGGATGGTGAGATCATTTTAGTTAATTTAGGCATATAAGAGTATAATTGTACTTTTATATTTAATTAGTTATGTTAATTGGACCATTATTAGCTATATTTAAGGAAACATAATCCTACATTTTCATTACCCGATTTTTAGGGAGGAAACATCATCAACTTCAAGCGTTTTTTTTCAAAATTGATAATTATTTCCACCATATTTGTGAACAGTCATTTTATTGTATACTTAGTTCAGTGGACTTGTATACTTAGTCATATTTTATTGTATATTTAGTTCGGTGGGTTTGTATACTTGGTTCGGTGGAATCGTATTCTTAGTTATATAAGTAGTTTAGTAAGTAGTTTAGTGAATTTGTATACTTAGTTTTGTGGATTTGTATACTTAGTTCAATGGAATTGTATACTTAGTTATATAAGTAATTCAGTGTAATTGTATACTTAGTTAAATGTTTATATACATAATAGTATTTTAATGTATAGTTAGTTCAATGTAATTGTATACTTAGTTAAATGTTTACGTATACTTAGTAAAGTTTTAATGCACAGATAGTTTAGTGTAATTGTATACTTAGTTAATTGTTTATGTATACTTAGTAAAGTTTTAATGTATAGTTAGTTTGGTGTAATTGTATACTTTTCATTAATTGTTGCACGAATTTGTTGCCATATTTGAATAATTTGCTGGTTTGAATAGGAAGAGAGAGAAAGAAAAGGTGAATCGTTTGATTATGGGGGCGTGATCAATAAAAAACCACGTCCTATTTTTTTAGGAAGAGAGGTTACTATATTTAATTTCGCGGATTCCTATTTTATCCCTTCAGTTCTATACTTACTTATGAAATATTGTATATATTGTAATATATCTTGGTCATTGATTTACTATTTGGATGGTGTAGATTTGGTCTTATAGACTAACCTAGGAGGGTGGTCTCACTTTATCCCCATATATATATATATATATATATATATATATATTAAATGTGTCCTCAAATTGATGAGGACATAAGTACTCAAATATTGGACTATGGTCGTTATGTAGAGCTCCCCCTTTTCCTCTCAATTTCTCTTCTATCAAATTCTAGTCGTTTTCATTCACCCATCATCTTCCTCTTTTTCCTCTCTCATCTTTTATATCATTATTCTATGAAAGATGAGAGAAATAATTTTTAATGTTTTTAGTCTCAGTAAATTTGCCCGAATAAGTAACTTTTTTTAGTAAATAAGTTTGTCTTATATGTGGGATATTGTTAAGAAGATTCGGATGAATCATTATCCAACGATATGTGACAGAAGCGAGATTAATTTATTAAATATGTGTTTTGTCCAGTGTCTTTGTTGTGATGTTCTGATTCTACGGATCAAATATATATTTTTTAGATTTAAAAACTCTGTTTTCTGAATAGGTTTATAATCTAATATGGCTGGCATCTGCTGCTCATTTGGTGTTGTAATCAGTTGTAAATTTCTTATGATAAATGAATGAATTTTTATTATATTCTAAAAAAAAGTATTAAAGAACTATTAGTACTTCAGAGTTTCACATTTAACTCAAATTAAAATCGATAAAACTTAAGCATTAAGTTGCAAGAGAACATTGGTTTTATGCTTGCACGTTTTTAACATCCCAATTTCGTAAAACACAATACAATATGCGATTTTATAAAGTACTAAAATGAAACCAAAGCTTGAAAACACATTTTAAAGGAAAAATAATATTACGACTTGTCCGTAAATGCAAATACTCATGAAAACTGTGTCCAAAAATTTTTTAAATTAAAATCCCAAAAATATTAGGTTTCTAGCATCATTAAATAAATCAAAATAAGGGGACCTTTAAATTCTTGATCGACTTCCACTTCCGTCCCCTCTTGTGCACGCTCCGAATCATTGATTCATCTCGGGGAAAAACATTGGGTGATCATTCAACAACCCGATGGGGGACGCAATGTCTAAATTAAATACACAAGCGTAATCATTAATGTATACACACATGCTTTTCTTGCTTTGATCCTATAATGCCTGTAGGCCAACTGTGGGTGTACAATTAAGTACCTTCCTGTTTGTACAATTAAGTACCTTCATGCTTGTACAATTAAGTACATTCGTGTCATGTCATGTTAACGTGCCCATACATATAACAATCATACAAGGCATTTAAAATAGACATAAGCAGTAAACCCCACCTTGAATGCAATAGTTTCATGAAATAAATGCAAACGTGAATGCGTAGTGTTCAAGTTCCTCATCTCCTTCCGCATCTCTCTTTCGTCTCCGACAGCGGTAACCGGCAGCGGCGATCGGTGGTCATGACGACAACCGATTTCTCTCGCTTCCTTCATTTCTGTTTCCCCTTCCTTGGTTTTTATCTTGAGTTTTGGTTATGGGGCTTAGGGTTTGAGAAGGTGGTGGCCATGGTGGAGGTGTCGATGGCGTCGCGGTGGAGCACGGTGATAGTAGCGGCGATTTTAGAGAAAAGAAGGAGAAGAATAATTTATCTTCTTGCTTGGTGTAGAAAATTGTAAATAATAACCCTAGGAGAGCTTTCAATTTATAGGCCAAGGATTCAAGGAATATATGGTAAGATAATTTGCTGAAATTTTATTACCAAAAATACTTGATTTACATGCCGTAAAGGCATATTTGATTTCTTTCTCTTTTCAACACGATTTTCCCTTTTGTAAAAATTGACTTTCCTTTATTCTAGAAATAAAATCGAAATTAAAAATCCCCATTAGGATATTTAGGCCTTGTTTGTTTATGTTTCCAATGACCAATTTCCAATTTCCAACTATTCATAGAAATAGAATCATGTTTGTTTCTAAATTTTACAATGGAAATCATCATTTTCATTTTCCAATTTTCACATAAAACAACATCTCAAACCTATATTTTCAATTTCCAACCCTATACTACATCACTCATCAATCACTTTCTCACTTTTTCATCTAATTATACATGTGGGACCCTCCATTACCAACTACATCTACTTAAAATATTACTATTTTTAATTATATATATTTAATGGGACCCACCAACCTACAATCTGCCAAATATAATATTATATATACAATTAAAAATTCAACCACTATCAACTTTTCAAATTATTATATACATAAAATAATATTTCAAAACTACTCAACCAAACATAATCTCATTTTCAAACCTATATAAAACTCATTTTCATTCTCTCATCCAAACATAATTCCGGTTTTCACACGAAAACCAATAAATTCTCAAAATTCTATTTTCAACACTAGAACCGGAAATGGTCCATGGAGACATAACCATACAAGGCCTTAGGGTTTGAAAATTCTAAATCATTCCCAAAATTAGTTCTAATCAAACCCTAATTTATCCCCAATTCAAAATAAATTCCGGGTATTACATTATACCACCCTTAAAAATAATTTCGTCCTCGAAATTCGTTTTCTTACCGAAATTAGAAAGTCTGGATACTTAGTGTTTCGTTTGCTTTAAAGAAAAACAATCTCTTATCATCTATCAATATGATTATAGTCATTGCATGTATGAGTCATATGGATATATATACTTTGAACATGAAATTAACGATGTACATGATAATACTTTTTCACTTGAGTCGGCGTGGCATGAGGCGGTGGATAAGTCGACTTCTTTACTATTACTATTTTATTTGAAAGTAAAGTCAATCTTCATAAAAAATATTCAAGACTCATTTTTTTGGAAACAATTTAGCAAGTCTACATGAAAGATAGACTCGCTCGATACCACTTTTTAACATCCCAATTTCAGTAAAACACAATACAATATGCGATTGTATAAATTCTTTGAAATGAAACCGAAGCTTGAAAATGCATTTTAAAGGGAAAATAATATTACGACTTGTCCGTAAATATGAATACTCATGAAACTCGTGTCCAAAAATTTTAAAAATAAAATCCCAAAAATATTAGGTTTTTAGCATCATTAAATAAATCAAAATAAGGGCCCTTTAAATTCTTGATCGACTTCCACCGTCCTATCTACGCACGCGCTCCGACTCCATGATTTATCTCACGGAGAAAAACATGGGGTGAGCATTCAATGGCCCAAAGGAGACGCAATGTCTAAATTAAATACACAAACATAATCATTAATGCATACACACCTATGCTTTTCATGCTTTGATCATATAATGCCCATAGGCCAACCGTGGGTGTACAATTAAATGCGTTCATGCTTGTACATCTAAGTACGTTCAAGGAAAGATCCCGATCACAAGCCGATCGGATAGCAAAAGAAAAACAATACAAAACTTCAGGAAAAAAAAAAAAAATAACTTAAAGACGCAATTTAAATAAAGGGAGTTTATGTCTCGAAGGATTTTCGAGTGATATTGTAATTTTTATTTTTTTTTTTTGCGCGCTCGAGTATCATCTTTATGGTCTACTTGTACAATTAAGTATCTTCGTGTTTGTACAATTAAATACCTTCATGCTTGTACAATTAAGTACATTCGTGTCATGTCATGTTTAACGTGCCCATACATATAACAATCATACAAGGCATTTAAAATAGACATAAGCAGTAAACCCCACATTGAATGCAATAGTTTCATGAAATAAATGCAAACGTGAATTCATAGTGTTCAAGTTCCTCATCTCCTTCCGCATCTCTCTTTCGTCTCCGACAGCGGTAACTGGCAGTGGCGATCAGCGGTCATGGTGGCAGCCGGCTTCTCTCACTTCCTTTATTTCTCTTTCCTCTTCCTTGGTTTTTATCTTGAGTTTTGGTTATGGGGCTTAAGGTTTGAGAAGGTGGTAGCTATGGTGGAGTGCCAGTGGCGGCGGCAGTGGAGCACGGTGGTGATGGTAGCAGCAATTTTAGAGGAAGAATGAGAAGAAGAATTCATCTTCTTGCTTGGTGTATAAAATTATGAATAATAACCCTAGGAGAGCTTTCAATTTATAGGCCAAGGATTCAAGGAATATATGGTAAGATGATTTGCTAGAATTTTATTACCGAAAATACTTGATTTACATGCCGTAAAGGCATATTTGATTTCTTTCTATTTTGAACATGGTTTTCTCTTTTGTAAAAATGTACTTTCCTTTATTCTCGAAATAAAATGAAAAATTAAAAATCCCCAATTAGAAAATTTAGAGTTTCAAAATTCTAAATCATTCCCAAAATTAGTTCTAATCAAACCACTAATTTATCCCCAATTCAAAATGAATTACGGGTATTACAACGTTAGATTTAATTGTCACACACACACACACACACACACACACACACACACACACACACATATATATATATATATATATATATATATATATAGGGTGAGGGTTATATAGGACCCTATTATGTGAGTACGTAGGACCAGATCCAAGCCGTAGATAAGTTGATGTAGATGGCTGAGATTAATCCTGTCTATTTGCTGGTAAATAATTCAAAACAACCAAATGGAGGGTACATTAGTCCATACAATAATAAATTATGGTAGCTAAATCTAGTAAATCCCACAAAAATAGGATTAGTTACAATCAAACTCCACCATATCTCATTCTTGAATTAAAATCGTCCACTTTATTTCACCTTGTCCACCATTCTTCTCTAACGTAGATAGTCTCCCAACTCACCGAAAATTCACCATTTGCAGCAATAAAACAAGGAAGGAGGAATGGACGCGTGACATATGAAGAAAACTTCAATACTAATGAAGAACAAGGTAACACTTTTCCTTGACCACGAAATTGTATTGATTGTTCATTTTATTCTTGATTCTCCTTAATATTTGATTCGTAATTTTTCCTAAAATCAATGATTCGATCAATCATTTTCATTTTTGCTTGTAATTATTACCCCGAAAATATGCTTATACGGGCTGAACTCTCGCGTATGCTTTGAGAATATTATGCTTACAAATGTGAACTTCTTAGTAGTCCACTTTTCCTTGACTACGAAATTGTATTGATTGTTCCTTTTATTACTGATTCTTCTTAATATTTGATTCGTAATTTTTCCTAAGATAAATGATTTGATCAATCATTTTCATTTTTACTTGTAATTATTACCCGAGAAATATTCTTATGCGGGCTGCAACATTGCTTATTCCTTGAGAATAGTATGCTTACAAATGTGAACTTCTTAGTAGTCCATAAAAGGGCATATCTTCATGCCATTTTTTTTTGTGTGTGTATGTTTACCCATTGAGTTATTTGTTCGTTAGATAAATTTGCTTTCGATTGCCTATAAATGTTCTTATGATTACCACCATCTTCCGAACACCTAAAATTTAGTTCCCGTCCACATTCTTTTTCTTCATATTAACCAGATAATATGCTTATTAGTATCCATAATAATGCTTATACATTAATTCTAATATGCTTATAAGTATGAACATATATCCGAGGTATGAAATTTAATTATTCGTCCCCATTTTTTTCTTTAAAAAATGTATATGATATGATAGAAAACATGTTGCATAATAAACCATGTTGCACAATAACCGATCGAGTTAATTGATCATTATTTCGGTTGTATGAACTGAAATTATTTGATTACAACGCCGATTGTTCTGGTCATGTTCTTTGCTTATATGTCAAGATATTATTGCTTATAAAAAGTGACCATTATGCTAACGTAGTTTCAAAATCTTGCTTATTTATTTCTTTTGTTGAGACATTGTAATTGCAAGTGCTCCGAAAGAACGGATTGAAATAACAACGGATTCGTTTGTGAATTGGATACCGAGAATGTGATGAACATCGACTCCAAAAGAAGGGATGATTTTTGATAGTGTCAAGAGCGGAATACAATTCTACAAGGATTATGGGCGTGCCACGGTTTGATGTGAGAATTAGTACAACCAAACGCTTCAACAAAGATATAATACGCATGCAATACGTTGTTTGCAACCGCGAAGGGTTCAAAAAGGTTGGCAACTCATCTGCATCTCTGAAGAAGCGGAGCTAAATGATGACGAAGTCTCACAAGTGAGACACGGAAACCGACAAGGGTGGGATGCAAGGCGCGTTGCGTGTTCCAAGCCACCAATCTGGTTCTTACACGAGAAAGAGTTTTGAAATCCGGCACACGCATTCATTGGCGCCCGGGGTGTCTGACACTTTCTAAAGGCGAATAGGAATTTAAATTTGGCTCACCAAAAATTCATACTAAAAATTTATAAAAGCAAACATTGGGCAAATAAAAACTTATCGATTGTATAAGGAGATGGTTGGAGGGTATTCGAATGTAGGCGCACGCCAATCAACTTTAAAAATTTCAAGAGAGAGCTGAAAGCTTATGTCTGCGTGGAGCCGATGCACGCGACTTATTATTGATAAGTTTTTGAAAAAGATTGAAGTTTGTCCAAAACAGGCATTCAACTATGACGTTGATGAAAACGACCAACTTACACGATTATTTTGGGCTGATCCAATGTGCAAGCAAAACTACAGAATGTTCGGGGATGTTATATCTTTCGATGCAACATACAACACTAACAGGTATGGGGTGCAATCGCAACAGAATTCATGATCATTCATCTTTTTTTTAAATAGTCCACGATGTGCATAACAAAAAGGAAAAGAGTGCTTACGAGTTGCTTTCATACTGCATACGAAAATATATAATTTTTTAAAGAAAATGACCATTTCATTACAACATGTATTGATGTGTGGATATGCATACGAATTTAACATAATATGCTTATATATTATTACAATGTTGCTTATGTATTATAGAAAAATTGCATGCGTCTGAACTTGAATGAAATTTCTTATCTTGTGAAAAAGAGACCGACTTGTCACAACAAACCTAGGTACAAAATGGTTTTCGCGCCGTTCATTGGTGTGGACAATCATCGAAGATGTGTTACGTTCGCGTCACGGGTTACTTCTAAGGAAGATGAAGAATCGTATGTCTGGCTATTCGAAAATTTCTTAAAGGCAATGGGGCATGAGCCAACATACATAGTTACTGATCAAGATCCCGCAATGAAAAATGCTATTAAAAGGGTTTTCAAGAATAGTATTCACCGACTATGTATGTGGCATATCATGGAAAAGGTTGGTGCAAAAGTGGGGCATACTTTGCTTAAGGATGAGGAATTCATGGAAAGATTGAATCGCATTGTTTGGAGTAACTACATTGAACCTCGAGAATTTGAGGAGAGATGGGCACGATTGATGAATGATTACCACCGACTTCGCATTCATGGTTCAAACATATGTTTGAAATCGAGAAAATCGTGGATACCCGCTTATTTTAAAATGTGCAATTGAGCGGATTGCTCGAGAACCACGTCAAGATCGGAAAGTGCTAACAAAATGGTTCGGGAGTTTCACCAACCCACAGTTAGTCTAGTGGAATTTTTCATGCACTACGATAGCGCTATAGAAGCTCGGCGACATCCGTAGACAAACCGAACAACGAGATGGAATCCGAGCTTGCCCAAATGCAAAACACAATTAGAAATTGAGAAACATGCATCGATTGTGTATACGGGAAGTGTTTTTCTTTGTGAGCGTCGAAATTGAATCATCTTGTTACAAGTGCGTGACGATGGAAATCATAAACGGGGACACCGCACTTATAAAATCAAGGACGTGGAAGTAGGAGTCTTTACATGGTTTCATATATAAATGAAGATGCGATGGAATGCGATTGCAAAATGTTTCAGTGACGGGGGCTTGTATGTCGTCATATTTTCTCGCTACTAAAAGAGGCCGATAAAATCCCACCAAATATATTCACAAAAGATGGACGAAAAATGCATCCATGCTACGGTGTCCAAACAATGATTCGTTGAACAATTTCGGATCAGATTTGTAGTGTGATACAACGATCCAACAGATTTGGTCTGACATTCACTATTGTTTGATTCTATCAAATGACGACAAATCCAAGATTGAATACTGTCAAGCATCATAAAAGAACATAAAGAATAATTGGCAAGGATCACAAACTGATTCCCCGTGTGGTGAACAAACAAACATTGATCGAAGGATTCGTTGGAGACAAAACCCATCTAGGCATCGTAGTGTTGCGCCAACACAACAGGCCAAAAATAAGGGGAGCGACGATCGAGTCAAAAGCCGACTTCGAGTCGGAAGGAAAAGGATAAAAAGGACAAAAAAATGAAGAGACGTTGTGGGAAATGCGGAGAAATAGGTTCGCACAATAGCGGGACGTCGACAAGTAGTTGATGTTTTTATTTTTGCGATTGCATGTTTGAGATCGCTTATTAAAGCATTTGATATTTGCTTATTTATTCATATTTTATCGCTTATTTTTTAGGTTAATTTTTTTTTATCTTGCACTTTGATTATTTTTCGACAATATAAAATAACATGATATACGTACCTACAAAAACATTAAAATCTGCTTGGACAACATTTAACTCATGCTAAAACACATTTGATTACAACTATATAGTATGACATACTTGATAAGTTATAATTTTTGAAATAATGCTAACAAGACAATTGATTTCTGCTTGTGCATCGTTTGAATTCTGCTTACGAAACATTTGTATACTTGAAGAAGTTAAAACATTTGAATATTGCTTGCAGTGCGGTAGATTTACGCTACGGTGAAGAAGAACACTTTGCTTAAAAATATTTGAAGTAATGCTAGAAACATTTTATCATATCATGAAAATGATTGCTTGCAAAATAGAGTAAACCTGGCCGATTAACCACTTGAATTACGCTTACACATAGGCACTAATCAAAAAAACATTCAAAACACCACTAAAAAGTACTTCAAAGACCAAGCAGGTTAACCGTGTCTGGAAGATCGCTAAAGAGTACTTCAAATATCAATAAAAAGTACAAAACAAATAAAATATTCCGGGTTGATCTTAATTCTTTTTGGCAAACACCTTCACTCGTCCCATTACCGCCTCCCTAAGATCATTCAAAGAGTCTAAGCATATTACAGTGCGTCTTTCTACGCATCATCAAAAGTTGCGCCTCGTCGTTCTTCCCGGAGCCCGCTATCCCAATTTCTCGATCCCACCTCCTATATAAGTCTCCATATGGCGCATTGCGAAGATACCACAATCAACTTTGTTATCCTTGTCCCTCTAGGGCATGCACAAACGAGATGCGGTCGTTCTTTGGATCACACGAGCAATTGACGGAAACCCTTAGTCGATAGGTATTGCGAAAATACTTGTCATTGTCCATTAAAAAATATATATTTGAATCGGTAAAAACAATAAAGAATGAAAATATATCTTCAATCATCTATAGAGACGAATCGACCAATTTATCGGAACGCCGTCGTATTTGAGGGTTTTTTTGCCGCCAACCGAAGAGTTATCTAATACGTGGCGAACGTTTTTTTTAACGTCGAAGCATACCACGAAAAAAATGTCCACTCTTGAATATTGGGAAGAAGAACTACACAATGGGTAACAAAAATGTTAGGTTCACGGACAAAAAAATAAAATAAGCCTCACCATATCATACATGCCAACTGGATCTCCTCCATCACGCTTTACTGAATCGCTAAACTCGACGTCGAAGCTTTATTTGAATGTCTTAACCGTTTCACTCGTAATCGGCGCATTCTTTGGGCATTGCAATTGAGAATGTCTGCGCAATACAAATATGATTAAATTAGAAGTAATTAACTCGCAAGCAACATTTAATGCATACATAAGCATTGTTCATAATGATACAAAGCAATCTATTATACATAAAGACATAATGGGCGAATAACAATAAGCATTATGCATAACATTAATAAGCATAACTCAAACCCAACTTAAGCAAATTTATAATCCATGAATTCACGAAACACTAACATAATGGAAAGCATCCGGAAGCATATTTTGATATATCCATAAGCATAATATACAAAAAGCAGAGCATAATAATGGATACTACTAACAAAAAGCATAAAACCAAAGAAAAACTCATGCATCACAAAATTATCTACCAAGAAATGCGGGTGAAACTTACGATGGGATATGTCGTGGCAAAGAATCTACGCGGAGAACTATCAGCCCTCAACGATTCCTTGCGATTCAGGATAAAAGACTAGGTATCCACAATAGCCCCGCTGACGTACTGTCCGCCCTTCAAAGTCTCCATATCTTGTCTTGTTATATTAAATTCACCACTACCAAATATGACTTCCTCCCTGCATGTTCATACAATTGCTCAAACTAAAAACATCATAAAAAAGTCATTTTTTAAAATAAACAAAATAAAAAGAAACTTACGATTCACCGGCCGGATTTTCAAAAATCCAGTTCGATACCATCATTTCAAGTTTTGAACATTCAGACAACACGTCAATCTGTAATGCATTCTCAATTTGCCCTCCCTCCATCTCATCGGATTTGTTAACCGTGATCTTCTTCGTTCCCACATCACCGCCGTCTTGTTCCAACTCGGCGTCAACAGATCCCCTCATCATCGTCACTACTACCATCCTCATCCTCATTTTCGTCGCTCTTACCTCATCCTCCTCGTCATCCTCGCTTTGTCATCCTCCTCGTCATCCTCGCCATCACTTTGTCCCCGACACCGTCTCGATATCACACCATCTTTGCCAACATCACGTGCCCCACTAACCCCACCCTCGTTAATAAAACAAAAAAAAAAAGCAACAACACACATCAAGACAATACGAGAAAACCAACATTCTATTCATAGTAAGCGGCGTATACTGGATGTTAAAAAATAACGAAAAAAAGATCAAAAATCTTACATCCCCGCCCACAATTTTAATAGGCTCTTGGGTAACACCCAGATGAAACTTGCAAATCTTCCCCACACTTTTCGTACTCTTCCCTACGACCAAGTGCAATCTCAACTTTTTCGATTGCATGCGGCTATCGTCTCGGGATTATTCCAAAAAGCTTCATTCAGCTGCGTCTCGCTCATATCGTCAGCATGGGGTCCGCCCGCGTCCAATGTATGCTTACTAGCTGAGCATATAAGCATCATCGCCGAATCTTGTAATTTGCAAAAGTCTGCGTCACCTGTCATATCTTTTGGAGCATTTTCAAGCAACGCGATTATGTCGACCACATATGTAGCAAGGCCTGACAACTTCTTCAACAATCTCGATTTATACTCCTTTCCAAAAGTTATCAAACCAAAAAAGTCGATTCTGAGGAGAAATATTTAAATGACTACATATCATGATTTACACTTCATCATTACTTGTAAGCATAATAAGCGATATATAAGCATAATTTGCAAATCCATAAGCGATCCAAAGACATTAGACAATAATACCAAAAATAAAAATAATTAATACTTCATTATTCTGTAAGCATTATTAGCAACACATATAAGCATAATTGGAAACTATCATAAGCAAACCAAACATTAGACAAAAAAAATAGAAAAGTGCAAATAATTAAATACTTCATCGTTATGTAAGCATTATATGCAACACATATAAACGAAATTGGCAAAACTCATAAGCAATACAAAAAATATTCTCATGAGCAATATTAGCACACCATATAAGATGAACTAATCATATGTCATAAAAAATATTCCAGCACATTTGAGGGAACCAAAAATTACAATAACAATTTGTAAGCATTTGAGCAACATATATAAGCACATTTGGGAAACATAATAAGCATTATTAACTATAAATGAATGCAACGATTACAACAATCAAATTCTCCATCATTTATCTAATAAAAGCAAAATTAACTACATGTATAAGCATATGTTTTATCTACCACAAGCATTAATCAAAATGGATTCAACCAACCAAACCGAACTAAAAATTTTACCTCATGGCTCTCAATCCGGACGACGTGCGGCAGCCTTCACGACTTCCTACCGGCCCAATGTCACCGCCGACCGCCGTTCAAAACCGCTGTACGGAGCGGTTCCGCCAAATGACCCTGCCCAAATCCACCTTCTTTCATCTCCTTGCGTACCCTTTTCCGGATGATCTGAGAAGTCCAACCTCTAATACTGGGGAGAGTTCTAGTCACGTCCCTAGTATAGAAAACAACCCTATCCAAATAAAAAACCTACACAAACAACAAAAATTAGAAAAGTATGCAATGTAGTGATACAAAAAATGTAAAACAATAATAATTTACCGCTTACCGATAAAAACAAAAGGGGGCCATTGAACATTTTTTTGCTTCCCTTCTCCCAACGTGCATGGTTTGTCACCAACGTATTAATTGTGTACTACTTTTGCCAAGGTTGCGAATATTATGAACATTCTCCAGCCGTCCATCATGAGGGGTTAACATAACCAATAGGGTTATTCCCGATAATCAAGCGATCCACCAGGGCAACAAAGTGCCTCTTGAACCGATCACCTCCGTCCTCAAATTTAAAATCTCCGTAGCTACGTGTTTTGCCGTGATGTGGTTGTTAGGCTTATTAAAAATCTCTAGCCATTCTTTATAAAGTTCACATCCCCCGCTTTGTTCTTCCGCTCAATATTCACACTACCATTTGGGATTCCAAGAACCCGTTCCACATCCGTAAGGCGTCTACGTGAATTTTTTTCCGCTTTGATATCACCGCAGTTCACAAACTAATCAAGGTTGAAAATTTTAACCACCCGATAAGTTAATCATGTCGGTATTTCCACGATCTTCATGTGCAACGATCCACCGAACCCAATCTCGTTAACGGCGGCAAACTCCTGCGTGGGTTCAATTTCTTAATAACTTTGGCGAACCTCCTCGGCGTTGATCTCGTACATAGTCCGGGATATTTGGATTCTTCGTCACTGCGCTACCGCTCTATCACTTTTTTACCTTTGTCCTTTCCCTTCTTTTTTTCTTACTCGGCTCCGCAACAACATCATATCTGCCGCCTTCTTCTCTTCTTGCTCCCTTTATCCAATGTACCCTTACTCTTCTTGCTCTCCTTAGCCATCTCCAAAAGAAACACTAAAAAAATAAGGTAGCAAAAAGTCATTCAACTGTCTCATAAAAACGGTAACAAATTTAAAGCATACTACATAATATAGGTAAGCATAATATAAAATGTGAGCAAGCATAATTGTCAACACCAAAAAGCGAAAGACACATTATCAACAGGCAAACTTACCGGACTTGGAAAAAAGGTGGGGAATAAATAGTTATCAAAGAACAAAAATGTATGTAAAAATCACATAAGAGCTAACCACTAACAGACTTAAGCATTATATATAAGATAAGTAAGCATTATATATAATGTGAGTAAGCATAGTTCAAACACAAATAAGCATTACAAGTCACCATCGTTCAAAACTACCGGACTTGGAAAACAAATGTAGGGAATACATAGTTATCAAAGAACAAAAAAATGTATTTAAAAATCCCATAAGACCAACTCTACTGGACTTCAACTTTTCAAGATAATAAAGACAATTTAAACCAACAACACAACAAATGTCCTAACCATAAGCGATATTGTTTTTTCGATTTCCACCATTCCCCATTATAAGCATTTCTAAACATATTTACAGGGACAATCCTAAGCATATTTACGGGGACAAAATATAGGCAATATTAAAATCAAATCCACCAATAAAAATAGAATACTACATAAGAAATGCCAAAAAAATAAAAAAAAAATTACGAAAATAAAATGAGAAAAAAAAGTTGCCTAACCTACAATGTTGCGGGGACGCAATAGAAATTCACACAATTTGTTGTGTTCTTCAGCGAAAACTAAGGGTTCCAATGGGCTTCTTCTCGAAAAAACAACAATGTCTGATTTTGCCCTCGCCGGATTTTGATTCTCGATCAAGATTTGGTAATTTTTATTTGAAGAGATGGTGTTGTGATTTTTGTTTCGCGAAGGAAGACGGTGGAAGACGGGTTCGGAAATGCAGGGAAATATGGTGGACGACGGAGCGAGAGAAATCTTGTGTGGAAGACTCGTCAATGGAGGAAGACGGTTTCGGACTTGCAGAGAGACTTTGAGTGTGGAAGACGGTGGATTGGATGAACCGACTTTTCGATTACAAATCTTGAAAAGATATGGAAGATATTGATTTACACGTCCATAACCGCCCCTAAAATTTAGCCCACTACCAAAAATAAATTCCTCCCAAAAATTGATTTAAAATAAAATTACTAATAAGCCCTTATTTAAATTAAGTTATATATTAAATAATATTAAAACCGATTAATCTTAACCGTTTAAAAATTGAATCAATGACTCGATTTGGTCTCGTGTACTCACCTAAGATATGTGGACTCACCTGATCTAAATTCTATATATATATATATATATATATATATAAGAGTAACTTATAAATAGTAACCCAACTTTTTCCGCCTAAATGCACCGCTTAATTTAGTATATACGTTTCTAGCATATTTTTGTATAATAATTGAAAAATACGTTTTCAGCCATTGATATTTTCTTTGGCAAGATTATACTGTATACACGTTTTTCACTATTTTTGGAAACACATTAGTCAACTGTATACCAAAATTAAGTAGTATGGAAAAAATTATTTCGGAAATATGGAAAAAATCATTTTGGTTTTCATCAATAATCTTACAATTGGTAAGATTGAAAGATATGGTAACTATTTTAATAATATTCGATTTTGTGAATTATTACAATAACTTTAAATGCATAAATTATGCTAAATTAAATCTTTCTGTATGGCAGAAAAATTGTTAACATGGAAAATATATCTCGATTATACGCGCTTCATTATTAAAATCAAAAATATTATTAAACTAAGCCTTGGGCCAAGATTGACTGGATTGATGTTATCCTTAAATTTGCCATTCAATACATAATTAACATAATGTCGGAGATTGAATAAAAGAACATAAAATCAGCTATATTTTAAATTTTAAGACCGCCAATTGAAAACAACTATCCAAATTTAACCACTAAATTTTTCTCTATAAATATGAATTCCTAATAATTCAAATTTACTGCTTACATATTCTTCCTGCAAATTGAAAAGTTGTGCAAATTTCTGCTAATTTACTGCATACATGGCGCTATTGTTCTGTCTCATCAAGGACATTAATATGAGCAAACATCAATGGGCATCAAGCTACGCCTGGTTCGCGCCTATGAGAAACCAGGTTAAATTGACCCAAATAACATAAACAGTTTGGAGTGTGTTTTTCATGACGCAGAGGTTTGTAAATTATTTATTTTAATGATCTTTGATATGTCAAAAATGTCCATTTTAATTTGAATGTAACTCTTAAATCTTTTTTTTAATGATCTGTTCTCTTTAAAAATCTTATTGCAGGGCGACAGACTCCACAGTACCATAAAAAAGTTAAATATGTCCCAATTTAAAAGTAAGCTGGTTGAGGAAAACGTGTATGCAATTAAAGACTTCGTTGTGTCTAACTATACCGACAAATACAAGACAACGAGTTCAAGGTACAAGATGATTTTTCATGGTAAAAACACATGTTGATCAAGTTCTTTGATCGAGTCTTTTCCAAGGTCGCTATACTTCTTTCAAATCATATCCAGATTGTGCAATCTTTGAGAGGGTTGATGAGACAACCCTATTTGATATGTAATAATATTTTTTTTATATATTTTTATATGATATATGATAAATGTTGACAAAAAAATATTTTCTACATAATAATATTTCTAATTGAAATTATATTCCCAAAAAAAATTCAGACATCATCGGAAGGATAGTGACCATGCAGTCAGTTCAAACAAAAGAATATGGTGGGAAGATGACACGTTTCATCGACATAACACTTAAAGACTTGGAGTAATTATTTTCTTCTAAATCCTATTCGACTACTATTAATACTTGATTAGTAAATAATATTTTTTTGAGAAATTATCGTTGTCGTGAAATTACTTTTAAAAATACATGAATGGTTAATAATGATTTTTTTCCAGAAATAACTGATTTGTGCACTTACATTTAAAAATACTTGATTACTTTATAATTATTTTATACAGAAATAATCGGATTTCGTGCACTTTATGAGAGGATTACGTTGATGCTATTTTACCCTACTTGGAGAACCACACTTTTGACCCGTTAGTTGTTATTATTCAAATGTGTCGGGCCAAAGTTTTTCGAGGTAGGATGCATAAATTAAATGTTAATATTTTTTTTTATTGATGACTCTGATATTTTTCTTATTTACTATGCTTTATCATTATTTGTGCATTTAGATGAAGTGAAGGTATCAAACATATTCCATGTCACCAAGCTGATAGTTAATAGTGATATAGAGGAGATTGAGAACTTCATGACAAGGTTTGAGTTTTTAATTGTTTTTCTCTAATTAATTTAGTCTTTCTTATATATTATCACTATGAATTACATTATTCAATTTTTTTTGTTTTGCTAGGATTGTGAATAGCAACAAACCTGAAAATTCTAATAGTCACGTTTCTTTTCCAAAGATACATGACTATTGGGCCGAGGATTTGGCCGCCAATCCCTTTTCGTATGATTGATCAATTGTTTGAAAATGAAGCGGTAATTCAATATAAATTGTAAATTTTTGTTTATTTTAATTTTATTGATTTAAATTAATTAATCATTTAAAATCAGTGTTCTAAACAGCGCTAGGCGCTAGTCGGGCGGCACGCTGAGGCCTTGCGCCTAGGTGGAGTCTGGGCGGGGTTAGATGGGACCTGGGCATGGTTAGGCGGGACCTAATCGGAAAAAAGATCTAGGCGGACAAGGGGAGCCTAGCGCCTAGGCGGGGACTAATCGGGGCTAGGTGGAGATTTTTAGGACAATGTTTAAAATATAGGTTGGGAGTTTTTGGGTCAGTGCTACAATTTTCTCCATTATTGGAGATTGGTGGTATTTGTCATGCAAGAGATGTCCCAGGAAGATCACCAGAACGGGTGACAAGTTTATTGTGAACATTGCAATAAATTTTCTCAGACAGGAAATTTTAGGTAAAATATTTTTATGTTTCTTCATTTATATAATAAAAACAATATTAACATTTTTCTGAATTCTCACTTGAAGGTATAGAATGCAATATGAGTTTGGTGACAATAGTGCAAACGCCCAACTATTGTGTTAGGATAGGGACTGTGAGACCTTGATTGGAAAATCATGTTCTGAACTAAAGAATCAGTTGATAGAGGTAGATTTTAGTTATTACATTTTATATAATCTTTAAAAATAAATGCACTAAACTGTATAAATATTTCACGACTTCCAAACAGAAAGAAGAATGGGAGGATTTACCAGATGAATTGGCCTCTTTGGTGGACAGAAAAGCACTTTTCAAGGTTCAAGTTAAGGCTAACCAAATGAAGCATTTCTTCGGCGCATTTTTACGTGATGAGGTCAATGACCCGTACGATGCTAATTTACTTAAAAATATGCCGCTTTCTTCATACAAAGCCAGGTAAAAATTTCTAATATACTTTAAATTTGTATTCTCAATGTTGATACATTTTTTAATTTAAGGAATCTGATTTCCTATCTAAACTTCAAGGAGAGGAAGATGTTGGCGATAAGGTATTAATTCTATATTTTTGATTTTGAACCACAATGAAATAAAGTTTTTAAAAAATATTCAATTGTTTACTGCAATTTCTTCTTCTTCGAGGATGAAGTGAGTACGCCTAATAAGCCCAACGAGGAGAAGGAACCGGTTGGTGAAAGTTCTTCCTCAAAATACCACTTTGTTTGAAGAATCAACATCCAAAGCTTGGAAGCTTAAAAGATATCAAAGTAGAGGACGAGGAGAACAAATAGTATTTTCCATTATTTGGTTTCTATCCCTATTGTTGGGAGAATTGTTTTTGGAAGGAGGAGTTGGTTAAAATATTTTTATAATTTTGCTTAGGATTTTGTTCTATTTTTCGTATTTGAACCGATGTTTTTCTATTATTTCTTCGTATGATTTTCTGAGAGGAATGTTTTTGAATTTGGACCATTTATTATTATTTAATTTTCAGAATATGTTTTAGTATTTTAATGATATTTTGTGCTTAAGATAATTTAGGCTTGCATCTTATATTTTGTTTATTGAGGAGTTAGTGGCTGGAATATTATTTCATTTAATTTGTATTGTGTTTTGTTTCAGCCTGCTTCTATGGAAAAGTATGTTAGATGTACATTTTTCTTGGATTTATAATCCTGATAATATAATTATAAATTAATATGTTATAATTTGTTTAACTTCTTCTTTTTTCAGGAGTATAATTTGAAGCTTTTAAGAGGATACATCTCCATTTCGAAGGCGAAGTGACAAAAATTACTCCAATTAAGAGTCAAGATGGAGTATCATTTTCAAGAGATCATCATGAGGACCAATCAGGATTAGATAATATTTTTTGTTCTCAGTATTTTTATGAGATTAGATACTTCTAGGATAGTCATCTCGATTGTTTCCATTGTAATTTTATGATTCATGTATACTATCATTTTTTCTGTGAATAATGAATTTTTATATTGTCTTATTAAATTGTGTTGAATTCATCAAATTTTAATTCTACAAATTACTAAAATCAGTTTCATGGACCATTATTATGGAGTATACATCAATCCTACTAGAAAGTAATTTGTCCAGAGTCATTTATTACAATAACAAAAACGAAAATAAAAAAATCATGCAAAAGGCCACAAGCAGGAACATGATTCTACTACACTCAAGAGGTGCAGGTCAAGTGCCTTTTTTCCTTGGTGCCCTCTTTATATTGAACTTAAACATAAAATTTAAGTACATAATCATAAAACTCATCATAATCACTGCGTAAAACTCATCACACATCACAATTCAAGTATAATAAACACAAGTTACCCACCATCTTGCATCCACCAAGAGCTCAAATGAAATAATAGTTTTTGAAAATTTTATTAAATAGCACAACACATGTATACAATAGTTTATCCAACACAGAGCAGGCTTGCATCCACGAAGAACAAAAAAATTATCATAGCAACAAATTCAATCATAGTTTAACAAAACTACTACAGACTATTATTATCATTACTGTAAACCATATATTTGATTGAACCAAAAACAATTACATAAACCATATATTGGATTGAATAAAAATGTATATATATATATTTAAAATACACTGAAAGAAATGTTTTAGATTCGATTGACTTATTAAAAGCATAAATTTTATCATATTTCAGTACATAATGTGTAAATTATAAATTATTGTTATATATTAAAAGATGTATGTCAATAAATATCCTAGATTCATTTAATAAATTATTATATCTAAAATACAAAGACACGGTTTGTACAATCTTTATTAAAATTATCATATATATATATATATATATATATGATAAAATTATGGAAATATGATTTGAACAGATTATGTAATATCCAAGTCTCTATAGGATAGATTTAAAAATTGTGTCTATGTATTAAAATTTGGTACATTCGATTTTATCTTAATCTTTAGACTCTTAAATTTTGCGATATGGTTTTCATATAGTAAGATTTGAATTATCTTTACATATAGTAAAATCTTTATCTTTAGATACAAGAAAATTGATTGATACACTATCCATATAAAATAATCTTACCATCCATCACATACTTCATTACCGATATATAAACATCTAAGATTATTGTAAAACTAGAAAAATTTTGAAACATAAAACAGAGAAAGAACAACAAAAAAAAGAAATAAAAAACACTAACTTCGCAGATCATTGAATTCACACGCATTGAATCACGTCACATAAATTACCAAGCTTGGAAAACCATGAAGAAATGACACAAGATGATTTTGGGCAAAGAGACGTACAAGGATGGAGGTATTGAAGATGGTATGTTGATTTTTATTCGATAATCCATTATATTTTAATACTTATCCATGGAGTAATTGTGAAAGTTGTTTTTATTATTTTTAGTGTGAGTTGGATAACTTATCCGTTTAGTAAATCGCACTTCGTGTCTATTCTTCCTCGAAAAGGCGTCCCGCTTTCATAAAATCGATACACATCTAATAATTGTCCTTAGTCATTGAAAATATATTGTCATTTATAAATCATGTCATCGGTTTAATTTAGCGGAATATTTAAAAATAAAATTGTAAGGGTGGAAACTACATAATAAATTATTGTGTTCTCAATGAAGGTATTAAACTTATCTATGTATAATTGTTTGCTCAACTAAAGTTATTTATGTATAACCCAAGAAAGAAATTGCAGTTAGTATATTTGTCTCAATAAAACTTCATCTTCTAACAAAATATTGCAATTTTTTGTGTTCGTGTGTTTTTGTGTTATCTATGTGGGTAGATATTTACCTATGTGCCAATAATCATCATTAGATTCTTCATTTATATTATCACATGCAATTTAACAAAACAAACAAAGGATATTTTCTAGCGAGAACGAGTAGATAAAATAACTAATAATGAAGTATTTCATTCGTAACCGCCAAATAAATCCCATATACCTGATATAGACCATAATATAAGAAAAAATGATGTATTCTCCGTGTTATATATAAGAAAAAATGTCAAGAAAACATAATAATAAAAATAATTATTTTGGAGTATTGCATCAATCTTACTAAAAAGTAATTTGAACGAGGTGATTACATCAATAACGAAAAGAAAATAAAAAAATCATGCAAAATGCCACAAGCGGGAACATGATTCCACCGCACTCAAAAGTGCGGGGTCAAGTGCCTTTTGGCTTGGTGCCCTCTTTATGTGGAACTCAAACCCAAAATTAGAATACATAATCAGAATAAATCAAATATTAAATTTTAAACTTTAAAAACTTATAATATATCTTGAAAAAGATGTATCCGTATTATATATATGATTTTTTTCCAAAAAGATGTATCAAACATGAAAATTAGTTTCCTATATGAAAATGAAATTAATATTCCAAATAACCAGGATCGAGTGTGGCATGAAAAAATACTTCCACATGAATCTATATATTAAAAACACATCATCAAAAACAAGTTGATTTACACATGCAAACACACAAAATCTGAATATCTTCGAAGAACAAAAATATTGCATTTTTTTAAAAATGTTTCGTCTGAATACTACATCAAGAGTCCCTAACAGGCCATACATATGAATATTCTGAGAAGCAAATAGTTTTTAGATCTGAGGAATTAGAAAAAACCGTGTATACTACTTACCCTTATACGGATGAAAATTTCCACAAACACATCACTTTTCGCAATTATTTTTGATGTCGAAAAGTAATATAGATATTTCATAAAAAATACTTCCACATGAATCTATATATTAAAACACACCATCAAATACAAGTTGATTTACACATGCAAACACACAAAATCAATATCTTCAAGAACAAAAATATTGCATTTTTTAAAAACGTTTTTCGTCAATATTACATCAAGAGTCCCTAATGGACCATACATATGAGGTAAAGGTAATGACGTGGGACCCCAAAATTCCCATCCTCCAAAAGTGTAGCGATTTCGAGAGGTCGGGGGGAATATTATCGAAAAAGCGCTACAGCTTGTCCCCTTTATCACGCCAAAGAAATATATCGAGACGTACGGAGAATCAATAATATCGAGACGGAATAGTGACTTCTTTATCAAGACTATTAAGACTGTTCCAAAGAAGATGCTTCTCTCGCCCAGATTGTCGTTTTTAGAATAATTAATAGGAGAACACCATGCTTTGTTGTCCGTATCTCCGCTGGGCACGCTTTCCACCGCCAAGTTGTCTTTTGAATTAGCAAAATCGTATATCTCAGATAAAGGAATCCCCATTATCGAGACTCCGCCTTCAAGCACGCTTTGTCGCCCTTTAATAATGGGATTTCGGCGTTTGCCAAGCACTCCTGTCTAGCACCGCCACGTCACCTTCCCGATTTTTTTTTTCACAAAGAATGGGGTCGGTCACCGTCTATCAAGTGAGAACCATTACCCTTATCCGGGCCCTTGATTAATTGTGACGAGGTATCCAATGGTGAAAATCATCATTTTCCGGACTCGAAAATCGATTAGTGCGATCCTTCAAAAAAAGGGGGACTATCAAAAAATAGGTATGTTTGGATTTGTTGGCTAATTTCGACACTCCTTAGAAACCAAACCCGCTTCTCTTGGTCCTTTCTTTTTACCTGTATCCATTCATGATTTTGAGCAACGGCTCTATTAGCACTCCTAGTAGGGTTATGGTTTTACGCCTGAGATCTTAGAAATGCCCGAAACACCCCTAAACTTATCAATATTACCACTTAACCCCTTGAGGTCGTGACCATCGTGAGCCTAATCGGAGGAAGGTCGCCTCACAAGTGGAGGTGGACGAGTTACATTCCCATTCATGTAGCATCCCACTAAAGAGTGTCCAATATGCTTGCAATGGGTACAATACTCCGGAATCCTTTCATATATAATCTTTTGAACCTGTGTAGTATTATCGAACTCAAGAACAATCTCGTCAATTCTCTCCTTCAATAAGTCCAGTTCAATGCAAGCCCGTGCCATAGATAATCGAGATCGAGATGCTGTAAGGGAGTCCACTTGAAGCGGCGTGCCTATAATATCTGCAGATAGCAAATAGAGCATTATGATCAAAAATGTATAGCGAGCCCTGTGAGATTTAATCCATATCAAGCGCAAGAGGAGCTTCCATTTTCGGATTAAACGAAGGTGTCCACTTGAACACACGCATCGGGCAGTCCCCCAACGACCAAAGAGTACCCATCCATAACTTATTAAAATCCTCCTCAAGCTGTAGTTTGATGATAATATGAGAAGAATTCGCAAAGCTCCAGGAGAATGTCCCCTTCAAGTTCAACGCAGAAAATCCGGAATCAATTCCTTTGGGGTGAGGGATCGCAAAGGAAAATTTTCCAATCAAGGTTAGCTTCCATGACGCTGCAAGGAGGTCATTCTCCGAAGAAGAAAATCCAAGAACCTTCTTTCCAACTTTTTCATTATAAGTGCCAATTGGAACGATTCTCTTTGGATCAAAGGGGAGGTTGGATTGATGAGACGAAGAAGCGGTCACATTAGCATATGACGCCTGCTTCGGAGTTGGGTATTCCGGCGGACTAGAACCGGAATTCGCCATCGAAGGCGGAAAAAAAACCTGGACAAAAGTAAAGAGACAAGAACAGATTAATAAAAACGAAGAAGTAAGCAAAAGATCAAAAGAACAACAAAAAAGGATCTAAGAATCTAAAACTCCCTCAGATTGATAAATTTCTTGAACAGTTCATGTGAATTCGCCCAAAACGTGAAGAAAAATGTATGTGTGTGTGAAAAAAGTGTGTGTTAGTGTGTGAGAGAGGGCATAGCATATTTGCCCCCTCGGTTTTTTTTTTTTTTTTTTGGTTTGGTTTAGGGTCAAAAGAAGGTGGAAGATGCCAATCACAATTTGGACTCTGACATAAACATCATTTATGGGCCAAACCACCTTTCCACCTCACCATCTTGTTCGACGGCCCCTAGGGGCGTGGGCCCAGGTGCTTTTCCACCTTCTTTGAATTATTCATCCCATAACACTACATTGGCCCCACCACATCACCCCTTGCTAGCACCATCCGTCCACTTGCAGATTGAGCATGACAACTTGGACCAACAATGTTTTATTAATGGGAATTCAAAGGGTCCCACAACACCTTTTCACAATTCCATGCGCCCAGTTGGTGATGATGGCCAGCAAACTTTGCTTTGTAATATAAACAATCATATTGGTCCATCCATTCCCTCATCCCCATGCGTCACCATCAAGAAATTGGTGGGCCAAGATGTTATTTTGTCCTCTTTGCATTATTTAGCCCATAACTCTCAACGGACCCACTAAACCCCCACCCACGCACGCGTCGCACCACCCCCCTCACCCACGCACGCGGCGCACAACCAACCCCCTCACCCACGCACGCGTCGCACAACCCGGTGCAAAGATGATAACTTTGACCAACCTTGTCCCTCTCATGGGATGACACATGGGCCCACGCCCATGTCTTCACATGGAAGAGATCCCCACGCTTTGGATTTGGACGACAACTTCAAGAATGGGCCATCCAATTCTTCCTCATCTTGTGTTGGGGATATTCATTGCAAGTTGGGCCAAGATTTTTTTCTCCCTCCTAATTATAACGCAGGCCATGATTTTCAACAAGCCCAAGAGCATATTGCCAAGCCGCGTCCAGCTTATTCGGGCCAGAACTGCTACCTTAATGAGGCCCAGGTTTTTTCTAATACCCCAGCCCAATCATCGTCGTCCAAGTCCAACTCCACCAAGTCTCACTCTGCTGAGTCCTACCCCGTGGTCCCTGGTGACGTTTTTATTGATCCAATCAATCAAGATTTGGACCCTTCTCCATTATCCACGATCTATGTTATAAAGGAAGTGGGCTTTAGTGAGACAAGTGGCCCAAACAAAACTTTAGACCACCCCGATGCTGACGACAATACCATTAATCAGAAAGTTGAGAAAAATGACACAAAATTGTCTAAACAATCGAGAACAAAGAAAAAATTCGGGGGCGACAATATTATGAAGTCTTCCAAAAAGAGCACTAGGTCGGGCAAATCCGTTCATACATTTCTCACTAAAGGAGGAGGGTCACGACCACAGAATCGATCAGGTGTTTCTAAATCCTCTTCTCATTCTACTTGTTAATTATGTCGATTAAATTCTTAACATGGAATGTGAGGGGTATTGCTAATCCGGTAGCCAACGCATTTGCATGCGTTAATTTCGTCATAAATTGCCTTTTGTTGCGCTTTTTTAGAACTATGACTTTGCACGAGTTTAGTTTCTATTGTCGTAGATTTGGCTTTGATGATGGCTTATCTAATTGTTCTAATCATATCCGGATTATGTCTCACGCTTCGCTTACATTTTGACATTCTTGTTGATCATGCACAATTATTACATTGTAGGTTGACATCTGATTTGTTGCCTCAGCCTATTTATTTGACTTTTGTGTATGCTAAATGTGATAGAGTAGCTAGACATGATTTGTGGGATACCTTGCGCGAGATTGCGATTAGTATGGAGGGGTTACCCTGGCTTGTTAGTGGTGACTTTAACATCTTTTTGCATGATCACGAGAGGATTGGTGGTACTTCTGATAGGTCTGATGAGATGTTAGATTTTGCTTTTATGATTGCGGATTGTGAGTTATTTGATGCGGGGTGTGAGGGCCTATCTTTACGTGGGCTAGAGGTGGGCTTCGGAGAGAGGCTTGATAGGGCTTTGTATAATGAACACTCGGTGATATGTTTACTTTTCTCGTTGTTACGCATTTATCTCGTGTTCGCTCCGATCATGCTCCTTTACTCATATCTTGTCGGTTTGTACCGCATGTGCCTCGTTCTCTTCCGATTTGAAAGATATGTGGATACGTCACCATACTTTTTTTGCAGTTGTCAAAGAAGCATGGGGGCATCCTAATCGTTGTTTTGGAATGAGGAGCTTGCGGCAGACAAGTTGAATAGGGTCAAACGCACTCAAGATTTGGAATCACCGGCGTTTGGTAATGTTTTTGATCGGATTAGATTGGGCGATGAGGCGCTTTCGGTGGCTCGAGGCTATTTATGATAGTGATCCGTCTCTCGACGATCGGGCCGAGCTACATCGTTGTGTGGCCGAGTACGAGCTTCGTTTGAAAATGGAGGAGGATTTTTGGCGCCGTAAAGTCTTGTTAAGTGGGCAATGGCGGGAGCGCAACACTAAGTTTTTCCATGGATTTGTTAAGCGAAGCGGTGTCGCTAGGATACACTCGATTGACGATGATGGGGTGACGATCACGCAGATTCTCGAGATTCTAAGTCGGCAGCTCGATTCTTTCGATCTTATTGACTTGACGACTTGGAGTATCGACTCCCCCTGTTGATGAGTTCTTTCCCGCTTCCCGATTCCGTTGACCTTGATGGACTTTGTCTTTATGCCGGCTAAGGAGGTTCGCGATGCGGTGTTTGGGATTGATCCGTCTAGTGTCTCGGGGCCGAGATGGTTTCTCATCGTTGTTCTTTCAAAGATCATGGGATTTCGTCAGACCGGATGTTGAGGATGCGGTGGTTGACTTTTTTTCGGGTAATCTCATGCCGTCCACGTTCACGGCTACATCTATAGTTCTCATTCCGAAGGTTCCTCACCCTCGGAAGTGGACTGAGTTTCGCCGATTAGCACTTACGCAACGTGGCGAATAAGATTATCTCGAAGATTATGAATGCGCGGTTGGTCTCGATTACGCCCTTGATTGTGTCGCCGAATCGTGAGTGGTTTCACACCCTCGTCGTGTCATCTCGGATAACATATTGCTCGCGCAGAGCTTATCCATGATATCGGCTTAGCCACGGATATTCCTAATGTGGTGATGAAGTGGATATGGCTAAAGCTTATGATAGGTGCGCAGGGATTTCCTGTATACGACTATGATTCACATGGGCTTCCCCGCTCGATGGATTGATATGGTTGGCGCTTGTATTGAGCACTGCGATTCTCTTCTGCTCGTTAATGGTATCCCTTCGGATATTTTCCTTCGACTCGGGATCGCGGCGGGGGATCCTCTATCTCCCCGCTTTGTTTGTTCTGGCAAATGAGTATTTATCCCGGGGATTGGATTCCACTATTAGACGACACCGAGATATGATTTATCGGACGCGATGAGGCTTTCCTGACGATCCGCCTATCTTGATGATGTGGTTATCTTCACTAGGGCGTCAAGATGGTTTGGTCACGTTGAGACACTTTCTCGAGCACTATTCTCGCTACTCGGGCAGGCGGTGGTCGGTGTTCGTAAGAGTAGTTTCTTTTTGGCCCCACGTTACATTGACGGGTGGGAGCATATGGTGCACGAGTGGACCGCCGTCGCGATGACTTGCCGATGACTTATTTGGGTGTCCCTTTGTTCAAGGGGCAAATGACGAAAAGAGCTCTTCCTCCCGTGATTCGAGGATGCGGATAGAGTTGCGGGATGGTCGCACGGCACTGTCCTTTGGTGGTAGGCTTGCTCTTATTCGAGCACGCTAATGGCCACTCCGTTGCATATTCTTCGTGTCATGCACCGCCAAAGACATTCTTCATCGGTTGGAGCAGATCATGGCTAGATTCTTCCTCGGGGCTCCTACGCGGGGGCGAAGAAGACTCACCGGATTAGTTGGGATGATATCCGCCACCCTACTGCTGAGGGTGGTTTGGGGTTGCGCCGACTTTCTGATATTGCTGACGCCTTCAGTTACAAGTTGTGGTGGAGGTTACGTGAGGGTCATTCTCTTTGGGCCCAATTCCCGATCGCAAGATCTTTGTTACAATGGGCTTTTGTCTCCACTGTAGAGCCCTCAGAACACATAATGATAGTCATCGGTGGAGGCGTTTGAGGCGGGTCGGTATTCGGGCCCAGGAGCGGATTTTTTGGTCTATTTGCAGTGGTAGCCGGGTCAGCTTCTGGGATGATACTTGGCTTGGACACAGGCCGCTTGCGGATCATTGTTTGGATCGACCTTTGGGGCACATGACGCTTGATTGGTTTATTCGCGATGGTGAGTGGGATCGGGATAGATTGTATCGTCTTGGTTTCGGATGTGGGCTTCCCGAGAGTCTCATTGAGGATATTTACGGGTTCCGATTCTCTGGGGTCCGAGGATATCATGCGGTGGATGCTTACCTCTCACGGTGGGTTCTCTATGTCTTCGCTGGGATTCTCTCCTGGGTAGAATTAGAAATGCTCGAACCTTCGCACGGTGCCATTTGGAACGATGCTCTTATCCCTACTATCTCCATTTTCCTTTGGCGCCTCCTTCGTGTCGCTCTTCCCGTGGATATCAAGCTTCGGCACGTGGCACTTCCTTGCCTCACGTTCTTTGGTGTTGCTTGAATAATCCACACTCTTCTCCTCGTGTCGAATCTATCCCTCACCTCTTTTTGATGAATGATCTTTGTTCACCCGTGTGGAATCACTTTCTTCCTTGGTTTGACACTACACTTCCACACACCACGATATGATATTGTTCCTTTCATTCGGAGGAACCGCACACACGGATCACACACGAGGCACTTGAGTTTCTTGGTTCCTGCTTGATTTTATGGTTTGTCCGACGGAAAGGAATAGTGTCAAGCATCGACAAATTCCTTTCTTGGCATCTCACATTATTTGGCGGTGGAGCGGTATCTCGGATCCTTGTTTCGGTCGGCGTCGAGCCCATCGATTGGTCCGGATGCTTCCCTCTTGTTGGCTGGCTTTTTGCGGGGAGTGCTCCATCACAGGTTCCACGCAGCCGAGGATGGTGATTTGGCGAGCTCCTCAGGCTCCCTCGGATCAAGGCGAACACGGATGGTTCGTTTGATCCGAGGCACATTGATAGGCCGCGAGAGGGATTGATACGGGATCATTTGGGGGACTTATGTTGGCGTTTCACGCCTTCCCGGGGCGGTGTCTAGTTTCCATGCCGAGCTACTAGCGCTTGAGATGGGATTGCGGCATGCCCGACGTTCTCACTTCGATTTGGATCGAGTTACGACGCCGCGGTGGTCACCACGATCACTTCGGTGGCCTTGCTCTTGGCAGTTCAAGATACCCCGATTCGCATCCGAACATGCCGAGGACCTTGATGACTCGATTTCCCACATACACAGAGAGGGGAATCGACCAAACAGATCACCTAGCGAGTTGGGAGTCACGCCTCTTGGCGATCACTTTGTTGATGAGAGCACGATCTCACCACCTCCTAGCGCTCATTCGGATGGACCAAATGATACCCGAGCTTCGTTTTCATAGATCACTAGTTCTCATTGTACTCTCTCGATATATCATAGATGTCGTAGTGATAGGCGTTTTTTTGATTTTTTGATTCTTCCGGAACATGACATTGTATGATACTTTGTTTATTTGATATACGGTAGGGGATCACGCCTCAATCCCCCCCTCTCCGGTGTTATTTTGGAAAAAAAAAAAAAAAAAAGACCATACATATGAATATTCTGAGAACCAAATAATTTTTAGATCTGAGGAATTAAAAAAAAACCGTGTATACTACTTACCCTTATACAGATGAAAATTTCCACAAACACATCAATTTTCAGAATTATTTTTTATGTCAGAAAATAATATAGATATTTCATAAAACCAAAAGATCTAAAGGGATCTGAACAATTACTTCCACAAACATGTAAAAACAATTATACATGAAAATACACAAATTTATATACGGTTTTGCATATGTATGAAAAAAGGGGATATCTTTTTTTCCAAACAAAAAATCATATACAAAAAAAAATACGACTTCGAAAATAACTGATAATATTCCCCAAAGAACACAAATTCGATTTCGTGGGCAAACTAAAATGCACTGAACCGGTTACTTCTCGGATCGAAAATAGATGGCGAAGAAAACATATTTTAGTGTTCGAGGGTTGGAGATAGAAATCGAAAGATTGAGTGTGTTGAACATCGAAGACGACGAAGGGGGGGTTTTCAGCGGATAAGAAAATGAAAGTGGTTTTAGGATTTCCTTATCCGATTATTTCCTTTTGAATTGCATCTTTTTTTCATTTTTTTTTGTTTTCGGATAATCCTGGTCGTTCATTATAATATCGTGTCGCACACGAAATAATGGTGTTGGACACGTGTAGATTTGTTGATTAATTGAGTATTAGCATATTTATATTGTTGGGCTAAATAATTGTGTAATTGGGCATTTTTTTAAATGTTGTAATTGGGTTTGGAATTTAACTTGTGGGCTTATGATTTTTGGGCTATTATTGTAACATAAATTTGATATTATTATTTATTTTTTAATTATATTGTAATTGTGCTATTTTTCAATTAGAGTAAATTTATAAAATCTATATTACTGTAATATATTAAATTTCTTTCTTAAAATATGTTTAAAAAAATGAATCATTATTTATTTGTCTGAATTATTTATATACTTTTGAATTTGAAGAATATTGATTAGCATAAGATTTTTATATTGGAATTATAAATATATATATTGAATATTTTTTTATTTGACAGAGAATAGAAGAGCATCTGTGGATGGATCTTTAAAGCTTTCTGCAAGGGTTGTTTCTCAGGTTTCGTCGAGTATGATTCTTTATCCTTTTTCAAATTCTCCACTTTGTGATGTAACAAATGGTATATTTACCTATATTTTGTTATACATTTATAGAACTCTTCGTATCATATAAGAAAATTTTTATCTTATTTACATTTTTATACATTGTTGTTAATTTTTTTGAATAGAATATTCGGGAATATCGGGGAATACAAGTCCATCTATGTCTTCAATAAAAGTTTCTAAATTTTCATCGAGCCGGATTGTTCATCCTATTTCCAGGTCCCCACTCGACATTACAAATGGTACAGTTATTATATACAAACAAAATATGTTGGATAATATCTATTATTACATGTTATTTATACTTTGTATCTAATACATTTAAATTAATATATTATGTCTAAAGATTCCAGCAAAATATTGACGTCTCCAAGTAATATACTAAATTTGGACAAGTCCAATCGTCGTACCCAAGCGACATCTTCGCAAAAGAATCCTAACAGTGGAATGGTAATTGACCTCACCATGGATGATTCAATAGTGACAAATATTGGTTTGAATAATGTTGGCACGAGTGAAAATATTATGTATTCCAACACAGATTCCAATTCACAAAATGAGACAATTACACTAATAAACCATGGTGAGTTTAATTCTTTTCATATAAAATTATTTTCGTTTTCATATATATTTAATTATATAATTTATGTGCGCAATACTTTACAAAAATAAAAATTTGCAATTTTATTTGTTTACAGAGTATTGGGATATTGGTGATGCAACTTATAGATGTCAGTTTTGTGGAGCCATGTTTTGGTACGAGGAGAGGATACGCTCTCACGTGAATTCGAAAAATCCAAAATATTCTTTGTCAGGTTGATCATGGGATTATTCAACTTCCTCTTCGAAAGAACCACCTAATTTGCTTCAGAGATTATTATTTGGAGAAAGTGATAGAAGTAAATGTTAGAGATTTTTCTAACCGCAAGTCTATGGTGTCAAGTTTTAATATAGAGAAGTAAGGTTGTCGAATCCACATGGAATAATTATCGAATTATTGCTAAGTACTATAATATAGCAATCTAACTTTATTTAGAAATTCAATATATGATGGAGTTGATTATACTAAAAATAAATCAAGAATATGAAAATATCAATGAGTTTATCCAAATGATTAAATGAATTCTAGAGGTGTGATGAATCTAATTATCCCTTATGTTATCAATATGGTTTATCAATCATCAATTACCAATTTATAAGTCAAGATTTCTACAATAATCATTTTCTCTCTCAAGTGCTAAATGATTTTAGATTCAATTGGGAAATCAATATCTCTATAAAAATCACCAATTAAAATCTCAATAAAAGCTATGAATCTTGATAAATGACTTCAAAGGATTCACAAATCACTCAATTCTATGAAGTCCTGGTTATGCTATTCCAAGGTCATGTATTCAATTACCTCTCTCAAGTGTCAAATCAAATACATCAAACAATCTAAATTATTGATCAAGTAATTTAGAAGTAATAGATCCAAATAGCACAAATAAATTGATAGATCTAGATTGACAAACCACAATCTCAAAACATAAGTTCAAACATAGATTACATCATTCCTCTAGAATTATAGAGTTTAGCTCATGATTAAAGAAAATGAATCCATGAAAATACAACAATACATCTTACAAGATATGAAGAAAGCAACAAAATAAGAACAAGAGTTGAGGGATCTTCTCTATTTCTAGATGATAGAAGCCTCCAATCTTCTTCTCCAAATTCTCCTCAAGATGCCCAAATCCTTCTTCCTTGTCTTGTAGCTGTTTTATTCTCTTCCCAAGGGTTCCAAGATGCCCTATTTCAAGCCCCAAGGCTAGTATTTATAGTACCCAAAAGTCCAAGAAAGGGGTAGGTGAACATAGGTTTTCCGCCCCGGCGCTGTGGCGCCAAAGCAATCTCGTACCAACTTACCGCCCGGGCCTGCGGCGCCATCAACTCACTTGCAATTTGTCGCATGGCGCTGCGGCGCCAAATCCTTAATAGAAATTTTTTTCCGCCAGGCTGCCGCAGCGCCACATGCCTTCGTCCAACCTGCGCGCCCTGTCCGGCGCTGCAGCGCCCGCCCGTCCTTGGCCAAAGTGCGGTTTTTCCTTCTTTATACGCGATTTCTTCTTTCTTCAAGCCGTTTTTCATAGTTTTCTTCATTTCTTGGCTACCAAATCTGTATTGACTCTACATCGACTCTAATTGAAATAAATTGGACTCTAACGACTCTAAAAACACCCAAAATAAAACCAAGTTCTACTCTAAAATACTCAAATAAGTTGGTAAAATACCAACTTAACAAATACCCCCAACTTAAGCTATTGTTTGTCCTCAAACAATTATAACTCCAAAATGAAAGACAAACAATACAACAACACAAGCAACTACAAAACTCCATAAACCAATAAAATTTGTCTAAAAGCTCATTTCACTATCAATCAAGCATGCATTTTAACATTGTGATCATAAGTGTTGAATATTCATGAAAATTCCGTTTACATTATTCAAATTGATTTACGCAATCAAACGTTATCAAGATGATCCACTTCTAAGTATCAAAAGATAATGACTATCGGATTCCATAGGCTTGTTATTCACACTAATCTCCACTAATGTAGGCTAATATAACACATGGATCAATAGGACTTCCAAAGCTTGTAATGTGGCTTAGGGTCGGGTAGGAAAATTTAGGATTAAGTGGCTCAATTCACCCAAACACACAATTACCTCTTCAAATCACCAATTTCCAAACAAAATGGCTACCTTCACTTTTGTTGAATTTTCAATTATTCTCCCTTTACGAGCCTCTATTTTCAACATTTTTTTTTTTTCGAGACCCCAAACTTGATCTTTTGCATATTTTAACACATGGGGTTTCATTATTTCTTTTTTTCGGCAACTTCATGCGAGTGAACATCTACCTTACTTATCACATCCTCCTCAACCTTCAATCATTTTGTGTGTATGAGTGATGTGTAATTAGGATTTTCACATGTAAGCTCAAGGTAAAAAAATTGGTTGCCAAAGAACAAAGCTTAATAGGCTCAAAAGGGGACACTAGTGAAATTATATCGCACAAAGGTAGTCATTTTGGCTCTAGCTTATTCAAAGATGGCCTAAATCATTTCCTTATGTTATTTCACCTAGGATTTCGCCTCAATTAGTGATCAAACAAGTTCTAGAATCCGGTGGGATCATACAAGCAACACTCGACTTCATTAATCATTTTCAAATAAGTTAACGAGTTATGCATGAATATGAAATCAATGAAGCAAAATATAGATCACCACTTAAAAGCATGCTTTCGTGATGCTTCAACTCGTGATCAACAAATCTACTTAGTCATGTAGTTCTATAGTTCAACAAACTACCCGACTAGACTAACTCATTTTTTTTTGACACGACTCAAAAGACACACAAATACAGATTACACCCCCCAAACTTAAATTGAACATTGTCCTCAATGGAGAGTGAGAAAACTTTCCGGTAGTCGGAGCGCCTAGACTCCTCATCGAGTCGTGTGGTGAAAAATGAGCAATAGGACCTGGTGGTGGTGGTATTGGGAATTGAACTATGGGTGTGTCTGGCTATATATGCGGGCAAGTACTCGGTTCTCATATTCTTCTCGTGTTGCTCGCGTGACGTTGCTCAACTACAAAAGCCCTTCTCAATTCTCGCATTTCGCGAACTAGTGCGTCCTGAAGGGTTGTTATCGTGATGTGAGCGTCTAGAACGAGAACGCCTTGCCGCCAACTAGATGGAGTGTCGATATTCGCGGGTTGGGCATGAGTATCAAGCTCAATAGCCGGTAGGGCAAATTCGGGATCAAGGATATATCCCACACCCTTCGGATTAGGCACACCGCCCCCCACTCGTCATAAGAAGCAATAGTAGCCGAATCTATAGGTCCCTTAGGATTTTCCAACGGCTCGGAGCTATCCCACTTAACACCGCTCTTTTTACATAACCCACAAATTAAACTCGGTAAAATTAGTCCCCTGTTTTGGGGTGTAGCATTTTGTTATAAAGGGACATTGCAATAATTACCGGGTCGAATCAGTATGTCAAGAATTATGGCATATAAAAGATGAGCTCGTTCTTAGTTACATCACCGACATGCTTGGTTGGTATCAAGTTGTTGCATATGAAGTGGTACCAAGCTCGCCCATATCGACTAAGACTCGATGCGAAAAGCAAGATAGCACCTCCCACAACTTTTATATGACGTACCACGATTCCGGTGCCGGCATAAGGTATTACAAATCTCCTCCATACTCGGTGGTTGCGAGATAAATTCGACATACGGTGAGTGATCCATCTCTGGGAGTCCATAATATTCTCTTGTCGCTCTTGTATGAGTGTATACCTTGTCTACTCCACGTATGAAAACCTCTCGAGTTATAGCCATTTTTGGTCTTCGCACTTGCATAAAACTCTCGGACTATATTCGTGCGAATGGTCTAGGTTGTGCACAAAGTTTTTTCCATTGCTTCGATGTATCATTTGTGCAAGTTCACCATCATTCGGCCCGGTTGTAACCCCGTTCGCCGTTATACTCTTCGAGCATAATGTGTCATAATACAATCAAGTTTTGTCTTCCAAGTTACGAAAACGATCTTCAACATTCTCCTCGGAAGTACTTGCCACCTTTTTGCCCTTGCTTGGGTTCTTTGTTCTTGGCATTGTAATTGATTTGAAAATCACCGAAAATAACACAAGCAAAATAACACGTAGAACGCACAATACGAGTTAGGGGTTAGGAATTTTGCAACAACTCAAGAATTATGCATCTTTGTCATCAATTCATGATCAAATAACCTTTAGTACACAATGATGACAAGAATCAAATGCCTAGGTGTAATATTTTTCATTGAGACATTTTAACAAACACCTTGTAGGCATATATGCAAAGAAGAGATGAACACCAAATTTGAAATTCAATTCATGCCCATTTTTCAACACCAATCAATTCAAGCACAATATTATTTATATATCATCACAATTTATCAAGAATTTCAAAATTATAATGATAATGAAAATTCCCACATTTTTAACCTAAGCTTGAAAATTTGAAGAAAATTGGTGTACAATTGAAGCTCACTTACCCAATTGATGAAGAAGATGAAGATGATGATTAAATTGCTCAATTGCCCACTTGAATGGTGTATAAGTGAATGCTAGGTGGGATTTTTGTAGAAGAAAGTAAGATGGCGTGAGGTGTGTGTGTTTTGTTTGTAAAAAAAAAATAAGGTGAATCGACCTTTAAATCGCTTTTTCGATTTCGATCAGCCGCATTGCATACCGCACACCTTTTGCGCCTGTCACGGTGATTGCCGCAGCCATACCCCGCTGCAAATTTTTTATTATTATATATATATATATCTAAAATTTAAAATCACAATCTAACTAAAAATTTAAAAATCACACACAAATTAATTCACACAAAAATCACACCAAAATTCAAATAAATACAAACCAAACTAAAAATAAAATAAAATCCCACAAAAATTTGATCACACGAGAAAACACTTGGGTTGCCTCCCAAGAAGCGCTAAATTTATAGTCGTTGCCGACTCAACTATTCGGGCTCAAGAAATTTCATCACCAAGCGGAAGATTTAAAACCTTCCTAACTTCATTCCCGAAATAATGTTTCAATCGTTGTCCATTCACTTGGAACGAATTCCCATCGTTTCCTCTTAACTCGACGGCACCATATGGAAACACACGTTCAACCACAAATGGTCCTGGACCATCGTGATTTGAGTTTACCTTGAAAGAGTTTCAATCGAGAATTGAACAATAACACTTGTTGGCCGGGTAAGAATTCACGCCGCAAAATCATTTGATCATGCCATTTTTTCGTTTTTCTTTATACATTTTGGCATTTTCATATGATTCTTGACGAAATTCTTCCATTTCGTTTAATTGAAGTAATCGGTTTTCACCTCTCTTTCAAGTTAAAATTCAATTTCTTAATTGCCCAATAAGCTCAATGCTCAAGTTCAACTGCAAATGGCACGCTTTACCAAACACCAATCAAATAGTATGTGGCGCCTAAAAGGAACAAAAACAGACAAGGAACACACAACCCAAGCGTTGCCGTCGCCTTTATTTTTAGCTTCACCGCAAGTGTACGGTGTAGTTTATAGAATAGGGTAAGCAAGGTCGTATCCACAGAGATTAATAAATTAATGTGCTAAGTATTGAACTAAAATAGACTTATTTTTATTTAGACGATCGATATTGGATGATTGTTTGTGGAAGTAAAGACAAGAATAACCACAAAAACACAAGATGAGAATAATAATGGAATTATCAAGGGGATGAAATGGATTCCCGGGTTATGGTTTCAATTAATATTCCTTTTGTTGTCCGATTTAATCAAAGCCAAAGTTATCATCAAGACACCTATAAGACGATCACAACGGTATTTTATCATCCCTCTCGAGATGTATATAAAGTGTAGACTCAAATATCTATGCTAGCATCTCTACTCAACATAAGATTCACAACTCCCAAGTGCACAAAAGATCAAATATCCTCACAAATATTCACAAACCTCTCGATTATGCAAATATTCATGTCAAGTACTCAAGATCTAATATTGAAACTCATCTCTCGAATTATGAATCAATATATCAAACAAGTTAAATCATTGGCCAAATGATAAAACAAGAATAAGAACAAAGTACTCAAATAAGCTTCAAGACAATAACTTCAACTAAGATTAAAACATTCAACAAGAGTTCAATTAATCTACTTCCAAAACCCGAAAATCACAAGAAGTTTAGCTACTCATTACAAATAAAATAACCCATAGACAAATTGTTCATATTCATGACAAGCTAAAATGAAAGATTAAAGCACAAAGAATGAGAAAACTTAGGGAAATGGATAATCTCTCGATTGATCTTCAATCCTCAAGCTTCGATTCGACCCGATTCTTCCCTTGGTTCTTCCTTGATGAAGTTGATGTATTTCTTGTGTTCTTGGGTGTATTCCCAGCCTCTCTTTCCTCCTAGATCAAGCCTCCCCTCTCTCTTTTATAGCCCCTCAAAATTCCAAGAAAAAGGTGGAGAAACATAGTAATTTCCTGTCCTATGGGTTGTTGGAAATTAGAACGCACAACAACTCCATAAAATTTTGTATTTTTCATCGTAGGTAAATGCTATGTTTTTCTCTTTATAGTCCAAGAACGCACAACAACTCTTTATAGCCCCTCACAAAGATCAAGTGTATACTCTCATCTCGAATGAATATAGGACGTGTTTACGCTCAATTCAATTCAATATTGCGGAATACCATAGGGCAAATCGTCTCATATATCCGCCACTAGGATGTATGCAAAATTGTGAATCAAAAAGGACTTTTTCCTTTGGTTGTAATGAAGGCTCTTTGAATGGGGTAGGAAAATATGGATAGAGTGACTCAAACTCGAGCGTATAGACCGTGAACATATAATTCATCTACATTAAAGCTCAATATGCTACTCAAATCACCTCTCATTTTCACCAACTCTTCTTATCTCCATCCCCTTTATTTTGTAAACTCAACCATTCACATTACAATTCTTAACCTCCAAGTTCATTCAAAGAAAACTCATTCATCGAACAAATTTTTTTTTTTTGGACTCTTATATGAGTTTCAACATTTCATATCTCCTTTTTCTTTCTCTTTTGTTCCCATTAACCAACTCTAACATTATCTTCTAAAATTTTGATTTCACCCATTCAACCTCATTTAATCCCTTTACTCAAATGTTATACGCTCAAGGGCGGGGTAACAAATATATCAAGTTAAGTCTTGAATTGTGACTATCAACAATTAAGCAATAGGCTCAAGTTGGCTAACTAGGGATTTCAACATCATTAGGTAAGCAAAAGGCTTGAAGGGCTAACAAAAATGGCCTTAATCATTTTCACAATTCGCAAACAACATGTGACTTTGATAGAGATACCGAGCAAGTTATAGAATTCTAACAACATGAATGATACACTCAAATCACAAACAAGACGCATATGATGAAAGCGAGAAAGGCTCAAAAGCTCACAGCTTGTAAATCAGAATTCAAAGCATCAAACCAAGTTTTCCATCTTAACATGCTCAATGTTATCTATTCATGGCTCAATCAACTCATGCTCAACACTCAATCCAAACAATACAAAATTTTCAAAATCAATCACAAGTTACAATCAAGAGATTAACTCACTCCCTAAAATCTATGAAAGCAATAAACATGCTACTAATGCAAATGCAACTTAAAATGCTCTACATGCAACTATATGAAAACACACAAACAAATGCAATTTTTTTTTACACACTTCAAATCAAAATACTCACACATTTCAAATCAAAATACTAACTCTCCCCCCAAACTTGAATGAAATTATATCGAAACAAGGGAAAAGATAGAATTTCAAGAAAGAAAAATGTGAAGTTACCATTGGGTTGCCTCCCAACAAGCGCTAGATTTACCGCCTATAGCTCGACGTGAATTGGTGCCTCCCCGAATGCATATATTAGCCGCTTTGGGTCATGGTCAAGTGCCATATTTGGCTTACTTGCACCTAATAATGCATACTTGGGGTGTCCAAGCAAGGATTTGAGTCCTGGCGTAGAATATACTGATCCGGTTTACGTGTATGTTGTTCGTTTGCATAGGTATGATCGAGTGTTTTTCTCGTTCGAATAACTTTCTTATAATATCTCGCACGAACTCGCTCATTCGTACACGCTTGGGTTGTGTGTTCCTTGTCCCTGTTTTTGTTCCTTTTCGGTGCCACATACTATTTGACCATGCATAGACATACAATTTGTGTGTGGTTCAACTTTCTTGTTTTTCCAGGATCTTCAACTCCTCGTATTCGGTATCATTCCTTCGATGAATGACACTATATTGTTCCTTTGAGTTGACTTCCGATGGTGCTCAAAAACTGGCTCTTTGTTGTTGCCCACCAACAATTGTAACTAATTGCCCATTTGAGTCTCGAGATTTTTCAATTGTGAATCCATAGTATTGGCCAATTGTGTCAATTGCAACTTCATCTTGTCCATCTTTGCTTCGTTCTTGGTAAAGCTATTTCTCATTTCCCTCATGAATAAATTTATTTGACTCATGAATGAAGTCGTTGATTCATGAATGAAATGAGGGCGCCTTCCAAAGATGGTTTTGCCTTTGCATCGGTAAACCCATTTATTACATTGAAGCTTGATGGTGGTTGAATCACATTCTCCGTATTAGCATATGAAAAATCTTCGTAATTCCTCCAATCAACAATAGTATGTATTTGTGTAGAGTAGGATTATTCCAATAATCGTAGAAATTCCATTATTGAAATAATTGACTTCTTCCATCCGAACGGGTGCACCTATACCAATTCAAAGAAACAAATCAAGCATTGTAGAAGTAGAATTTACAAAAGAAAAATGAAATAAAATAAAAAAATGTCTAAATTAAGAATAATTCTATCTATTGCAATATTAGCACCAAAAATTGTATTAGTCCCCAACTGGCGCCAAAACTTGTTAGAGATTTTTCTAACCGCAAGTCTACGGTGTCAAGTTTTATTATAGAGAAGTAAGGTTGTCGAATCCACAAGGAATAATTATCGAATTATTGCTAAGTACTATAATATAGTAGTCTAACTTTATTTAGAAATTCAATATATGATGGAGTTGATTATACTAAAAATACTAAAAATAAATCAAGAATATGAAAATATCAATGAGTTTATCCAAATGATTAAATGAATTCTAGAGGTGTGATGAATCTAATTATCCCTTATGTTATCAATATGGTTTATCAATCATCAATTACCAATTTATAAGTCAAGATTTCTACAATAATCATTTCCTCTCAAGTCTTAAATGATTTTAGATTCAATTGGGAAATCAATATCTCTATAAAAATCACCAATTAAAATCTCAATAAAAGCTATGAATCTTGATAAATGACTTCAAAGGATTCACAAATCTCTCAATTCTATGAAGTCCTAGGTTATGCTATTCCAAGGTCATGTATTCAATTACCTCTCTCAAGTGTCAAATCAAATACACCAAACAATCTAAATTATTGATCAAGTAATTTAGAAGCAATAGATCCAAATAGCACAAATAAATTGATAGATCTAGATTGACAAACCACAATCTCAAAACATAAGTTCAAACATAGATTACATCATTCCTCTAGAATTATAGAGTTTAGCTCATGATTAAAGAAAATGAATCCATGAAAATACAACAATACATCTTACAAGATATGAAGAAAGCAACAAAATAAGAACAAGAGTTGAGGATCTTCTCTATTTCTAGATGATAGAAGCCTCCAATCTTCTTCTCCAAATTCTCCTCAAGATGCCCAAATCCTTCTTCCTTGTCTTGTAGTAGCTGTTTTATTCTCTTCCCAAGGGTTCCAAGATGCCCTATTTCAAGCCCCAAGGCTAGTATTTATAGTACCCAAAAGTCCAAGAAAGGGGTAGGTGAACATAGGTTTTTTCCGCCCCGGCTGCGGCTGCGGCGCAAGAATCTCGTACCAACTTACCGCTCGGCATGCATCATGCCAATGGGCGCCAGGCGCCCATGAACTCACTTGCAATTTGTCGCACCTGGCGCCGCGGCGCCCAAATCCTTACTAGAAATTTTTCCGCCTCGTGCTGCAAATGCCGGGCGTTGGCCATAGCCGGCGCCATGCCTTTTGTCCAACTGCGCGCCTGTCGCCAGGCGCTGGCGCCCGCCCCGTCCTTGGCCAAAGTTGATTTTTCCTTCTTTATACGCGATTTCTTCTTTCTTCAAGCCGTTTTTCATCGTTTTCTTTATTTCTCGGCTACCAAATCAGATTGACTCTACATCGACTCTAATTGAAATAAATTGGACTCTAACGACTCTAAAAACACCCAAAATAAAACCAAGTTCTTCTCTAAAATACTCAAATAAGTTGGTAAAATACCAACTTAACAAGAAACATTTTCGGAAAACATAAGATCGTATAATAGTATGTTTTGTTTCACATCAATGGGGAAAATCGACACGATATAAACAAAGTGGTCGGACCTCCATCTCTTTCGGATGTATGGTCAAAACTATCACCGAATTGGAAGTTTATTGCCTTCGATGGTTCAACGCCTAAATTTGCACAATTGTACATATATGATACGGAAAATGAAATATCACACGTAATAAATGTTGTTAGGTATATTTTCTTTATAAATTTTAATGAATGTCAATTTTTATTGATATATATTTGTATTTGGATCTTTCAAAATTTTAATTTGTGATGTGTTTTATTTTATAGACAAGGAAGTGAAAATAATAATCTTAATGAAGAAATTGTCTCTGGACTACAAAATATGCTAGATGAAAATAATGTATTAGTGAAATCATTCAGAATCGCGAGAGAAAAGATTCAAGAATGTAGTCATTCAGGTGTTGGATTGCGTTTGATAGGTAAAAGAAACACAGATGCTAGAAGATATAACATGCCTTCGTGTTCTGAAGCAGCTTTGATTGTTGGTGATTTTGATGAAGCTTTGGGAGACAGAGATATTTTGATTGAAACAAGCGGACGACGATCGTCGTATTAATGAATTGAATGCTTCCTACCTAGCATTGCAATATCCGTTGTTGCTACCTTACGGTGAAGACGGATTCAGAGAAGATATCCCATTTTTGGACCTTAAGAAGGCAAGAAATACAGGAGGAAGAAAAACAGTGAGCGTCCGGGAATTTGTTTCATATCGGTTGCATGAAAGGGAAAATGAGCCTCCTACAATCATGTCGTCGCGAAGATTGTTTCAACAATTTATTGTTGATGCTTATACAATAATTGAATCAACTCAATTAAAATATATTCGTTTACATCAAAAGAAATTGCGTTGCGATATTTATAAGGGCCTCGCAGATCTTACCTTCGACTTTTAGGAGGTGCTCGATACATGATACAAAACTACCAAGATGCAATGGCTATATGCCGATGGGCCTATTATCCGGTTTGTTTATAACTTTCACATCAAATCCAAAATGGCCGAGAGATTGTTCGCTTTCTTGAGAAGAGAAATTTGAATCCACGAGGATCGATCATATATTATTTGTAGAATCTTCAAAGTCAAACTTGATGCTCTTATCAAGGATCTTCGTCATAATCAGATGTTTGGGAAAGTTGTATCAGGTCTTGAATATTTTAATAATATTTCCTTTAATTTTAATATTTTAATATTTTAATGTATATTTGTTTCTAATGTGTTTTCCCCCCTTAATTTTGTGCTTTACAATAATATACACCATAGAATTTCAAAACCGTGGATTACCTCATGCTCATATTCTACTCTTTTTGGCCAAAGAAGATAAGTACCCAAATGCAGAAGATATAGATAAAATTATATCAGCTGAGATACCGAATGAAGATGATGATCCATGTTATTATGCTGCTGTTAGAAATTTTATGGTTCATGGTCCGTGTGGCGATGTAAGGAAAAGTTCTTCGTGCATGGCTGATGGTCGTTGTACGAAGCATTTTCCAAAAAAGTTTGTTGACGCTACTTCAATCGACGAAGAAGGTTACCCGCGATATAGACGTAGAAATAATGACAGAGTTGTTGAAAAAATGGCGTCCATCTTGAAAATAGATTCGTTGTGCCGCATAATCGTCGATTATTACTTAAGTACGGGGCCCACTTTAATGTAGAATGGTGTAATCAGTCACGGTCAATAAAGTATTTATTCAAGTACGTCAATAAGGGCCATGATCGTGTGACTGCATCATTCTATCAGAGCAACAACGATGAAGACACTGGAAAACCTGTTGACCAAGTGAATATGTATTACGATTGTAGATATGTTTCATCATGTGAGGAAGCATGGTTATTACTGGGATACGAGATGCAGTATAAATACCCTTCGGTTGAAAGGCTAAGTTTCCATCTAGAGAACGAGCAGAGTGTTATTTTTCATGATGACGAAAGGATAGACGATGTTATTAATAAAAACACCGTTAGAGAAAGCATGTTTTTGGCATGGATGGAAGCCAACAAGATTTACCCTGAAGCCAGAGAGTTGACCTATGCAGAAGCCAACGAAATTCACATGGAAATCATACGTTAGGAAGTGGGCACCGAGAAAGGCAGGAAATTCTATAGGACGTGTGCACTACGTGCCTCCTGGATGTGGTGACATGTATTATTTGAGGTGTCTGATAAATGTTGTCTGTGGTGCCACATGTCATAACGATTATAAGAAGATTAAAGGTGTTCAACACTCTTCTTATCGTGAAGCTTGCTATGCTTTTGGCTTATTAGAAGATGATATAAAGTACATTGACGGCATCACTGAAGCGAGTCACTGGGCAAGTGCCGAAAATCTTCGGATTGTATTTGTATCATTGTTATCATCAGATTCTTTGAGCAGGCCAGGAGTGGTATGTCCGTATGGAAAAAATATTGGGAATATCTCTCGGATTATATTCTATATAAACGACGTCTCCTTATGCAACATCAAGGTACTAATCCAATCACTATATATTAGATATTATTTTTTGAGTGTGAAATTCATATATTCGTTTTTAAAATACCTTTTTTATATTAAATTATTTATTCTTACAGATTTTTATGTTTGTTCTTTTCTAATAGAACTCGTGCTGAGTGAGGATCAAATCAAGAACCTGACACTTTCCGAGATTGAAAAATTATTACGCAGTCGTGGTAAGAGTTTGCGTGAATTTGATACAATACCGTTTCCGGATGTTGATAGTATGGATATGAGTAAAAACAGATTGATATACGATGAATTGCGCTATGATCGTAAGGCTCTGGCCCTCGAACACAATATTCTTCTTTCAAACATGACTGGTGAACAGCGTGGCGTGTATTCTAAAATCATGAGTGTTGTTCAATCTAATAGAGGTCGTATGTTCTTTGTGTATGGATACAGAGGCACTGGTAAAACATATTTGTGGAGGTCTTTATCTTCGGGGTTGAGATCTAAAGGGCATATTGTACTGAATGTGGCATCTAGTGGGATAGCTGCTCTTTTATTGCCTGGTGGAAGGACTGCACGCTCTCGATTTTTAATACCCATTAATCCAAATGAATCGTCCACGTGCGAAATCAAAATGGAGAGTCCGCTTGTTGAATTGATTGTTCATTGTAAACTCATAATATGGGACGAAACTCCAATGATGAACAAGTATTGCTTTCAAGCGAGTGGAGAAAAGTATAAAAGACATTATGAGTGCCACATTACCGGATAATCCTGACGTCCCATTTGTAAGTCCAAGCGCTACGATAATCTAGAGGGGGTGAATAGATTATCTCCATCTTTTCGATATTGCCCTCTTTTTCGAACCGAATGCTCAAAGACAATAATAAAGGTGCGGAATGTAAACAACACACGCGATTTAAAGAGGTTCAACCCACCTAGGGCCTAATCCTCTACCACCCCAAGATATCCCGGGATGGATTTCGAAAAGAGAAAAAGATTTTATTAATAATTACCAAAATTATTACAACAAAATCTTACACCAACACCTTGAAGAGCACCACACTCTTCTTCAACACCACCTTTGAGATTACCACAATCTCACTTGAAGATTACCACAATCTCCAACGGCACCTTGTGAAGATTACCACAATCTTCACCCTTGAAGAGCACCACACTCTTCAACACCTCAAGAAGATTACCACAATCTCCTTACACCTAACACCTAGTTCACCCCAGTGTGTTCTTACCACAAGAACACTCACAAGGATATCTTGTGTTTGAATGACGACCACAAATTCAAGATTACAACTCGATAATGAATAATACAATTGAGTGCAAGTGTAATCAAGAATAGCCTAGACCTCAAGAATGTGAAAGTGAATAGCTAGGCAAATTACAACAAGAAATAAGACAATGTAAGAACAAGTGTATTCTTGAGTGTATCTTGTTGTGTTGTAGTTTTCTCTCATGTTGTTGTGCTTCAAATCTTCCTCTATTTATAGGAGATGATCGATACTTGATAGGCTCCTCTTGGAATCTGATTTCTACAAAAAATTGCAATTAAAATCAAGATTATAGTGTTAGAAATCAATCCCACAATATAGGGAAAAGTCATCACGCACAACGGTTAGAATTTTTGTCATTAAAGCATAGAGCGGCCGTCCGCATTTAAATAGAAGTTTGAAAATGAGAATACACATTTACACAGACGACCACCCGACGTAGGGTTCGGCCGGTCGCCCCGACTTCAACCGTCGCACAACCTCAACAACGAAGGCGGCGTACGCTTACGTTTCAATTTTTGCTCCCAGTGCCGGCCGCCCGAGGGTCGACGGTCGACGCCACCGGTTGCCTTATAGGGCGACCGGTTGCCACTGACCATTTTCTGCAAACATGAAGTTTTCTGTTTTCTCAACTTTCAGTGCGGGTTGCCCTATACGGCGACCGGTTGACCTCAAAACAAAAGTGTTGTCCAATTTTATATCGAAGATAGACTTCAAGAAATACTCCAAAAATAGTGAAAACATTTTAGACCGATCGAGAGTATTAGGAAAACATTTAGAAACATTGTTTTGGTGTAAAAATACATAAACAAAAATCATTAAAAGTGTTGTCCAATTTTGTCGAAAATAAAACTTGAGGTTATACTGGAAAATATTAAAACCATTTTAAAACATTTAGGAGTATTTGGACAACCTTTAAAAACATTGTTTTGGTATAAAACAAAATCATCAAAATCATGATAAAACCATTTATCAAACAATCTCCCCTTTTTGATGATTACAAACCAAAACAATTTTAACGAGGTCGATTTTGAAAACAAAACAATTTTACCTTAAAAAGAGAACTCGTCCGTTGTGAGCGACAACATTCCAAGCAATAAAAACACAAGGATGGGAGTAGAGATATTCAAACACATATAACAAATGCTCCCCTATCAACATGCATAACAAGAGTTATATAGAAGCAACTTAAACATAAGCTAAAATATTAGCTTTTCGATATTGAGCTTAAGTATCAATAACTTAAAAGCTCCCCACAAAGAGACATCATTAGAAACATATATAAGTCCATACTACAACCAATGGACCAAGATTCATATATAACCATAATGCACCAAGTGGACTAAATATGATCCACAACTTATGACTTTATGAAGCCATAGCTTGTAGCTTCTTTTGTTAAGCTTATCTTAGCTTCTTTGAGCTAAAGAGCTTATAACCTGTTTCTCCCCTTTGGAATCATCAAAAGAATGTTAGCACGATAAATACATCATATATTCATATCAAAGTGCGCAACTAAACCGATGTACCGAGCTATTTGAACATTGAAGCTTATAAACCAAATAGGAGGAAAAAGTCGAATCATATGACTTGAAGAAGCTTATGAAAACTCATTTGATAAGCAAAACATGATCTCCATAAATGTATAAGACTTTTGAAATCGAGAGAATCATGTAGGTGATGAATTTTTCATTGAAACGTTTTATCGAACACTTGGCGGGCGTCAAAAGTTGAAAAGAATATATATAGCCCTTGTAAATGAAATCAAGCCAAGTTTTTCATCACCAAATGCAATTTAATAAATATCATTCATCAACAATCAATAAGCTCATCACAAACATATACTAATTTCATCAAGATAGTACATATATGCCAAGTTCTCAGGGGTTCAACCCAATTGAGATTAAGGAAGTAGAATTCTTACCATTTGATCGGTAAAGACGAGCAATGATGATGATAACCGAGCTAGGTAGTCCCCAAAATATATAATTCATGCATCAAAACTCATTTGAAGTGAATTGTGTGTGAAATTTGCGAAGGGGACGAAAAATGGCCAAAATATGTTAGAGTTGCGAATCTTCAAGACAGAACCATTTTTATCCAAAATTTTGCTTAGGCGGCCGTCGTGGTTGAGGGCGACCGGTCGACGTTGAGGGCGACCGGTTGCCCTCAACCCCTTCAACCCACTGTCTGTCAGTTTTTCCAAAAATCCGAATTTTCAACCAAAAATCCGATTTTTCGCCCCTAAGTTTTAAAAACGTGTAAAATGCAAACGTAAGCTTCATTCAATATGCATTATGTCATAATCAAGCTCGAAATGAGATAAAATACTCGGTAAATGAACAAATGTCCGCGAGTTATCCTTGAGACTAATTAAACACATCTCAAGTTTTTGTTAAAAACGCAATCCCTTAGAAAGTTTTTCGAATCTCAATATGTTTAGTTCGATTATGACGAACTATATTTTGAATAATTTTCACCGGACTTGTTATCCCGAAAAATAAGAACATTTTAAAGCTTTGGATACAACAAGTCATAAGAAGAAGTGCCTTTCAAATATTTGAAAATTTCTTTTAACGACACTTTAATGAGATTCGTTGGGATAATTTTTGAAGTCGAGCATATAGACATAAGGCATATGGAATGTCGAGTCTATAGAAATAATACAAGAAAACATACCTCGAATTTGTTTGTCAACCGACATGCCTTTCTCAACCTTTGTCAATCTCTTCATTGGTAGCCATAGAGGTTGAAATGATTCTTCCTTCTTCAATGCCTAACTCCTTCAAGAGTTCTTTTGAAATGTAAGCATCTACTTGGCATTGAATGATTTGAAGTCCAAGCGAGAAATTGAGCTCCCCATCATGCTCATTTCAAGTACACCTTGCATCAACTTCTTCTTGAAAATACCTTCGAGCTACTAACCTCGCCTTTAGTTCGACCAATGTTGCCTTGGTCATTGAGTTTGTTTCGAGTGCGCATTTTGCATTTATAATCGTGTGTGATGAAAGACATGGCATCAACTTCCAAGTATCATTTCCTTTTTAGCTCCTCTTGCAATTCTAAAAACCAATCTTCATCTTGAAGCATCAATTGAGGAATTTGTCTTCTTCATCACTATCATCATAGGGCATCCAATTGATCTAAGGTGTTCATAGTAGAATATGTACATCCAAATATTTTGAGGTAACTAATATTTGGAGTACTTCATTTCTCATCTACACAACTTAACAAACTCATTAATGGCATCGCTTATATAAGCAAGAAAAAATAGCCCAAGTGTAAAAACATGCCTCAATCATCAATCACAAAATATCTTGCAAAAGAGCATAGTAGGCATAGACACTATATATATGAAGCAAGAAACACATACTATGCATTTAGAAGATCATCAAGAGTCTAATAAATCATGCAAGTTCAAATTAGCTTAAGAAGGCTACAAAAGGTCTCTTTTGAAATTTGAAAATCCGATAGCATATAATTGAGACCTCATTTAAAAGAAGTATTTGAACAAAAGTTGACAAAGCAAATATGTGCAATCAATATCGAATAGTGCCTTTTAAAAAAATCTAAAAATCCTCTTAATGGCACTTGTATGAAATACTATGAAAAACAAGCACATAGGCACATGGCAATACATATATCGAGTCTATAAGAGTAAGAATAACACAAGTAAATGTACCTCGATAATTTATGCCTTTCTTGACAAATAATGACGTAAATGGCCATTTGTGAAAATATGTAAATCCTACACAATACTTAAAACAAATCTAGCACAAATCATAAAAAGTGTAGGCTAAGAGATATCGCAAGTAAGCTCATGCCATAAAAATCCATAGTAGATGATAACACACTCTAGTCTACAAACAATGCACAAGAGTTTTAAAAACATCATATAAGGTCTTCTTTTTCAAAAATATTTTAAAAGCACAAATATATATTGAAGACCTTAATTAAAAATAAATACTTGAAAACTCATTTTGCAATTAAGACACAAATAAAAGCATGCATAATAATAAAATAAAATGCGTATATAACTAGGGAGATACGGGTTACCAATTACGCCATTTTAATGGGTTGTGTCGTTCCCATTGTTGATGATATCTTCCCCTTGAGAAGTCACTTTGTTGATGATGACTTCTTTGATTACTCCATTTCCAAGGTTTGTTGCCTTCCCATTGTTGAAAGTCTCTTCTTCTTTGAAAATCATCTTGTTGATGATATCTTTGCCATTTCCAAGGATTGTGTTCTTCCCATTTTTGAGTATATCCTCTTCTTGGAAATTTGCTTTGTTGAAAATAGTTTCTTCTTCTTTGATCAAATGAAACGGTCATTTGATGTCTTCTTGGCGGTATAAATTTTCTTCGATCATTATTTCGCCGAGTACCTAATAGGACATTATTTTGTGGTACCCTTATGTGTTTGGGTCCTTTGGGATTAGTCTTGAGACTTTTAAGTCTCCAACAATAATTAGAGCTATTTCTAGCTCGACAAGAATTAGCCGTATGACCCTTTTTACCGCAATAAAAACAAGTAATAATTCTAGGAGCATAATGACCAACATGCTTGGGAGACTTGATTCTTTTTCATATGATTGACAACATTAAACTTATGATCAAGTTCTAGTTTCGAATTATCACAATAATCAACAATTTCATCGGTACTAAGTTGATTTAGATAAATCCCCTTTCATGCAATTAATATCCTCAACAAGAGTACTATTTTCTTTTTCAAGGTTTCTAACCTTGTCAAGTGTGGTGGTGTGAGCACATGATAGTGATTCATAGGAAGTAAATAAACTATCCTTTTCATTTTTCAAAATATTGAATTCCTTTTTCTAATTTTTGTATCTAACAAGTAAACTTTGGAATTCATTTTGAAGTTCATCATAATCATTTTGTAAATCACTATAATCATTTTGAATGACAATATCATAGGAAGTAGAGGGTTTAAGACATACCTCATTTTCTTCATTGATGCCCATAAAGCAATATTCAACTTCTTCATAATTGGAAGTTGTAGGAGGCTTATTCCTTAGATTTGAGCTTGTATGATCTTGAGAAGTAGATGCTTTTGTTTGACTCCTTTCATTTGCAAATACTCCATAGATGGCTTCTAATTTTTTCCATACTTCATGTGCCGACTTTATTCCTACAATATGTTCATATTCTAAATTAGTAAATGAACAATACAAAATATTTAAAGCCTTACCGTTTAAGGAGATGATTTTCTTTTCTTCATCATTGAGCTTTTTGAAGCCTTTTGAGGTGTATGGTGTATCTTTCGTCGGAATGGATTCTCCATTAATGACGGTGTTCCAAATGTCGAACCCGCAACCTTGTAGATAGCATTCCATTCTTTCTTTCCAAAAATTAAAATTCTTGGAATCAAATAGTGGTGGCTTGGTGGTGGAGGTGCCGATAGATGAGCTTCGTTCAGACGCGATCGTTTCTCTTCACTCGCGATGTGAAACGAGCTTGCCAAAGAGTTTGGCTCGATACCACTTGTAAGTCCAAGTGGCTACGATAATCTAGAGGGGGTGAATAGATTATCTCCATCTTTTCGATATTGCCCTCTTTTTCGAACCGAATGCTCAAAGACAATAATAAAGGTGCGGAATGTAAACAACACACGCCGATTTAAAGAGGTTCAACCCACCTAGGGCCTAATCCTCTACCACCCCAAAGATATCCGGGATGGATTTCGAAAAGAAAAAGATTTTATTAATAATTACCAAAATTATTACAACAAAATCTTACACCAACACCTTGAAGAGCACCACACTCTTCTTCAACACCACCTTTGAGATTACCACAATCTCACTTGAAGATTACCACAATCTCCAAACGGCACCTTGTGAAGATTACCACAATCTTCACCCTTGAAGAGCACCACACTCTTCAACACCTCAAGAAGATTACCACAATCTCCTTACACCTAACACCTAGTTCACCCAAGTGTGTTCTTACCACAAGAACACTCACAAGGATATCTTGTGTTTGATGACGACCACAAATTCAAGATTACAACTCGATAATGAATAATACAATTGAGTGCAAGTGTAATCAAGAATAGCCTTTGACCTCAAGAATGTGAAAGTGAATAGCTAGGCAAATTACAACAAGAAATAAGACAATGTAAGAACAAGTGTATTCTTGAGTGTATCTTGTTGTGTTGTAGTTTTCTCTCCTGTTGTTGTGCTTCAAAACTTCCTCTATTTATAGGAGATGATTGATACTTGATAGGCTCCTCTTGGAATCTGATTTCTACAAAAAAATTGCAATTAAAATCAAGATTATAGTCTGTTAGAAATCAATCCCACAATATAGGAAAAGTCATCACGTTGCACAACGGTTAGAATTTTCTTTGTCAAAGCATAGGGCGACGGCGCACGTAAAATAGAAGTTTGAAAATGAGAATACACATTTACACAGGCGACCGGCCGACGTAGGTTCGACCGGTCGTCCCCGACTTCAACCGGTCGCACAACCTCAACAACGGCGGACGTTCGCTTTCAATTTTTGCTCCAGTGCACGGCCGCCCAGGGTCGACGGTCGACGCCACCGGTTGCCTTATAGGGCGTAGGTTGCCTGACCATTTTCTCGCAAACATGATGTTTTCTGTTTTTCTCAACTTTCAGTACGGGTTGCCTATACGGCGACCGGTTGACCTCAAAACAAAAGTGTTGTCCAATTTTATATCGAAGATAGACTTCAAGAAATACTCCAAAAATAGTGAAAACATTTTAGACCGATCGAGAGTATTAGGACAACATTTAGAAACATTGTTTTGGTGTAAAAATACATAAACAGAAAATCATTAAAAGTGTTGTCCAATTTTGTCGAAAATAAAACTTGAGGTTATACTGAAAATATTAAAACCATTTTAAAACATTTAGGAGTATTTGGACAACCTTTAAAAACATTGTTTTGGTATAAAACAAAATAATCAAAATCATGATAAAACCATTTATCAAACACCATTTGGAGGTAAAATAATCGTGTTTGGTGGGGACTTCGACAGATATTGCGGTTGTACCCAAGGAAAGCCGACAGGATATTGTCAATGCCACGATAAATTCATCGTATTTATGAAAAGATTGCAAGGTTCTTAGATTGACGAAAAACATGCGACTTCAAAGTCTGGGTGAAACAGATGATTATGAAGATTTGAAGAGATTTTCTGAATGGATCGCTAGCATTGGAGATGGAACAATTGGAGGAACGAATGATGGTTGTGCCACTATTGATATTCCTGAAGAAAATTTGCTCCATTCATCTGGTGATCCAATTTCTACTATTGTCGAAAACACTTATCAATGTTTAAAGATGTCACCGATGATCCGACATACTTGAAGGACATAGCTATCTTAGCACCGACCCGGGACGTCGTTGAGTCCATTAATTAGTATATGACTTCCATGAACTCATCCCGAGGTCATAGGGTCATACGTATTTGAGCTCTCGAGCACTTGCAAATAAGATGCAAATGTTGACTTCTTGCATGATCTGCATACACCGATTCTTAAACGAAATAAGATGTTCCGCGTTCCTAATCACGAACTGTATTTGAAGGTTGGGACTTACGTAATGCTCCCGAGAACATAGACTATTCTATTGGGTTATGCAATGGTACGAGGTTGGTTATTACGAGGCTTAGCACTCATGTACTTGAATATAAAATTCTCACGGAGCAAATGCCGGTCATAAAGTTTTGATTCCGCGAATGACGCTAACCCCGTCCTCGATCTCTCAAGTTCCGATAAGATAGTTTCATTTGATCATTTCATATGTCATGATAATAAACAAAAGCCAAGCGGCGTCTCTCGCATGTCGGTATTTACCTAAAGAATCTGGTTTTCATTCACAAATCAATTATATGTGGTTGTTTCACGAGTAACCCATCCCAAAGGGTTGAAAATCTTAGTTTATGGCGATGATACGTCAAATGACGGCCAAACGAATAATGTTGTGTACAAAGAAGTTTTCCAAAATTTGTAATATATGTATTTTCTCAGTAGGAAATTTTGGTGTTTATTTCTCAAACCGGATTACAACGAAACCTATCTATTATAGAGAATGTAAATTTGCGAGAAAAGGCCGAGGCGAGTTAACACTCTATCCGCAAGATAAACACGCCCCGTATAAGTGCTTGACGAACAGACGTGTTATCCCCAAAGATACAACAGCCTTCGTCTTGTAATAGCAAAGATCAAGAAATTACAAAGCACCTTTCAAACTGAAATGTGCAAAACCGAGTACACTATGCAAGTACAAGAAAGAAAATAAGTATGAAAGTGTGTGTTCGAACAACAACAATGTTCCTATTTATAGGACTTGCAACCAGTCTTGGGGTCTCTTTACTGCAGGCGTGAACTTCAGGATAACGGGTTGTAACCTCCGGGTAGTGGGCACTCCTTCAATTGCCACTATGTCTTTGAATCTTCCAAGTAGTGGGCGAGTGGTCTTTGTTCCATTATAAAAGCTATAGTTTCAGCTTTTAAGTTGCAACTTTATTTATTTTTATTCCCCAAAAAATAAAAATAAATTTTTTTCGTGCAAAATAGGCCCATCCAGTCGGGACACGAACACGGGCACGGGCCCAAATGGCCCCACCGCGCCGGCGCGGGCCATGCGCACAAGTGGCCTTGCCCACCACACCTCTCATGTGTATAGTTATTTCATCTTGCACACTCTTATACACCCACTTACTTATATATTGAATAAAATTAATATTTTATTCCCATGTGGGATGGTGTCTCTTCACCTTCCCATCATCCATTATCCCATTTCAAAGTGACTATCTTGTGGATTTTATTTCTCACTCACCACTAAATGGTTTTGAGAAGTTAAATATACCACACTCATCTACTCAAAACGTAGAATTTTATTTTAATATTTAATTCCTCCAAAATTAAATAATTAGTCACTAAAAAATTGGTCAAAGTTAGGTATCAACCATTACTTCTCAAACCAATTTCCAACAATCCCCCACATGAGTGGAAATCAAATGCACATGAAAATGCGACTCTTGTACTCGCTTTAATTGAAACCATATTGTATCAGACGACATGTAGTTTGCGACTTTGAACCTTCCTTTGTAAATATCATCGGATATACCGGTGGCTAGTGGACGATACGCCTTGAACTATTCCTCCTTCGTGTACACCTAGTCAATGACATTTACACAATATGACTTTTGTCACATTCCGTTCTTGATTGTGTCCTTTTTTGGCCATGGACAACATCTTTGGATTCATAAGTGTTACATTGAAGCGGCCCTCACTTCTCACTTATATAGGTGATCTCTCTTGGCCGAGTCAATTTATCATTAAAAGTCCTTATGACTTAACCTTACCACAACCAACAAGTTTATTGCACTTGTTTTGCCTTTCTAGGGATGGGTTAACTGATTTACAAGTGCTTAATCAACTTTTAAAGCTTAGTTTTCCCATTGAACCAAGTTCTTGGGATCTCCAAATACCAAGGTTGGGTTACCACTTTAATCATTCTTTAAATTGTGGGTTTTAATCTCATTCCCTCTAGCAATTTACTCAATTGATCTCTGTTAAGCCCTTTCGTGAGCGGATCGCTATGTTATCCTTTGACTTTACATAGTCAATTGATATAACACCATTAGAGATCAATTGTCTTACGGTATTATGTCTACGACGGATGTGTCTAGACTTCATCATTATACATATTACTTTGTGCTCTCCGTATAGTAGCTTGACTATCACAAAGAATCATCACAGAGGACCGCTTTTTCCAAATGGAATATCTTCTAAGAAATTACGAAGCCACTCGCCTTCTTCCCCTGCCTTTATCAAAAGCTATAAACTCGATTCCATGGTGGATCTAGCTATACAAGTCCGCTTAGTGGATTTCCATGATAATCGCTTCTCCTCCAATAGTAAATATATATCCACTAGTGGAGTAGGAGTCCTTTGAATCAAATCCAAAAGCATCACTATACCCTTCAAGTAATCGGAGGGTATTTCGAGTAGTGTATTCCATAACTCGGGTGTATTTTAGATATCTTAGTACCCTAGTTAGTGTTTTCCAATGCTCTTGGCTTGATTGCTTGTATACCTACTCAACTTGTTTACGGGATAGGCAAGATCCGGGCGTGTACGTTTGTAATGTACATCAAACTTCCTATCACCTTCGAGTATTCCAACCGAGCTACTAGTTCAACTTTATTTACTACCGCATTTATGCTCAAATCAATGGGCGTTTTGCATGGTGTACCATCAAAAGCATGGAACTTCTTGAGCACTTTCTCCACATAGTGGGATTGTGTCAAGCTAATTCCTTCAGATGTTTTGCCAATATTGATTCCGAGAATCATATCAAAGAATTCCCATGTCTTTCATGTCAAAATTTCTTTTTAACATTTTCTTAGTGTCCATGATTATATCATGACTACTACCCATTATTAACATATCGTCTTCACGATAGACAAACTATGACAAATGCATTTGACATGCCTTTAACATAAACACACTTGTCACATTCGTTGATTTTAAAGCCATTTGACAATATCGTTGTGTCAAATTTAAGATGCCACGCTTTTGGAGCTTGTTTAAGTGCATACAAATGATCTTATCAATTTGCACGCCTTTTTCTCTTGACCAGGTGCTACAAATCCTTCAGGTTGTTCCATATATATTTCTTCTTCCAATTCACCATTTAAAAACGCAGTTTTACATCCATTTGGTGAATCTCGAGATTGTGCAAAGCAAAGAATCGCAATAAGCACTCGAATGGATGCAATTCTTGATACAAAAAGAATATGTGTCGAAGAAATCACTTCCTTCTTTTTGTTTGAAGCCTTTAGCCACTAACCCGACTTTATATTTATCAATAGTTCCATCTCGCCTTATATTTCTTTTTTAATATCCATTTACACCCTGAGGTTTGCTACTGCGCAGAGATCAACCAACTCCCAGGTATGATTTTGTAAAATGGATTCTATTTCACTATTGATGGCTTCTTTCCGAGCGGAGCATCCGGACTAGACAGAGCCTCTTTAACAAAGATTTGGCTCACCGCTAATAAGTAAGTGACAAAATCAGACCAAATGATGTAGCGCTTTTAGTCCTTTTACTTCGTCTTGGTTCTTCATTCTCTTGTGAAGAACTACTTACTTTCTCATAAGTTCTTTTGTTAGAACTTATTCCAACCCTTTCTTTACAAGGATTTACATTTTCAAGAAATATTGCATTTCTTGATTCAATTATGGTACCTTCCGTAAATTTCTTGATTTTCCGACTTGTGTACCAAGAACCGATAAGCACTAATGTTGTATGCATATCCTATAAAAATACAATCAACCGTCTTAGGGCCAATTTTGACTTGTTTAGGTTCGTATTGCTACCTTAGCCAAACACCCCCACACTTTAAGGTATTTATAAGATGGCTTATGATTTTTCCACAATTCATAAGGTGTCTTATTTTCCCTTTAAGTGGGATTTTATTTAAAATGTGGTTTCTTTGTCAAAACAACTTCCCCCACATGTTCTGAGGTAGTCCAGAACTAATCAACATGGCATTCATCATTTCTTTTAAAGTTCGATTTTTACGTTCAGCAATGCCATTAGATTGTGGTGAATATGGTGCAAGAGTTTGATGAATTATTCCCACCGGTTACATAATTCTTCAAAAGGTGCAACATATTCTCCACCTCTATTACTTCAATTATTTTAATCCTGTTCCCAAGTTGATTTTCAACCTCATTTTTATAATTTTTGAAAGCTTCCAACGCTTCATCTTTGCTTCTTAATAAATATAAGTAGCAAAATCTTGTGCAATCATCAATAAAAGTGATGAAATATTTTTTACCACCTCTAGTTTGCACAAATTTCAGATCACATATATCGATGTATCAATTCTAAAGGTAATCGTATTTCTTTCCACATAATGAAAAGGTAACTTAGCCATTTTAGCTTCAATACGATTTCACATCTCTTTTGAGAATCAATTTTTGAAGTTGGAAGTAATTCCAAGTTCATTAATCTTTTTATAGCATTTAGATTAACATGCCCTAATCTAACATGCCGCAAATCGAATACTCAAGCATATAAAATGCAGTAGGCTCAATTTTATTGCCGCTTGAATCGGTTACACGGCGAACCGCCATTACATTCATTTTGAATAGTCCGTTATACGATAACCTTTTACTAGAACTGTCCAAACTTAGTTAAAATAAACTTTTCGACTCAAACATAAGTCTAAAACCATGGTTTACAAGAAGAGATCCCGACACTAGATTCTTCCAAATTTCTCGGGACATGAAGAACATCCTTCGTGACGGCTCTTTTCCAAAAGTGAGCTTGAACCACGTTGCCAAAACCCGCAACATCGAAGAGGAAGAATTACCCATATTAAGTTTTCTACCTCCGTACAAGGGGTGTAGGTAGAGAACGCATCCTTGTCGAACGACATGCCGAGTGGCCCCGTGTCAATATACCACTCCCTTGGATTATCCACAAGGTTTGCCTCAAAACCACCGCAGATAGATCCATATCGATCACTCTTGGATCATACCATCGTGCTCAACCACATTAGCATTAGGTCGTCTATATTTTGGTTTTTTAGGAAGCCGATGATCTTAGCCATGTGGTTGGGATTTCCACAATTGTGACAATTTCCTGTAAAACGACTTTTTGTTTACAGTGCTTCTTTCCCTTGTAGTTGTTGTTGTTATTGTCACGTTTCCTTTTCTTTCTTTTACTAGAACTCGTGTTCTAGAAAATTCGCCTTTGCATCAACAAAGACTTTTCAAACCTTGAATCTAATTTGCGATTACCTTCCTCAATTCGTAAACGCATAATTAGATCTTCAAGATTTATTTCTTTTCACTTGTGCTTCAAATAATTTTTGAAGTCTTTCCATCCAGTGTGGCAAATTTTCAATCATGCACGCCACTTGAAAGCTTCATCCAATTGCACATTCCTTCGCACGAATATCGTGCATAATTAATCGCACTTGAGCTTGATCCATGACAGTTCTAGAATCCACCATTTTAAAATCTAGAAACCCGCCAACCACGAACTTCTTGGAACCGGCGTCCTCGATTCGAGATTTCTTTTCCAAAGAATCCCGAGCCCTTTGAAGATTTCACTTCACTATACACATTGTATAACGAGTCGATAGTCCATTTAGACGTAGGTTGCGGCACAGAAGTCACCCTGCCCTAAGCATCAAAGCGCAAGACGTTTTTCATTGTTGGTTTCATTTTCTTCCACCACCGGTGGATCCTCCTTCAGGAACTTAGCGAGACTCAACAGAGTCGATAAAAACAAAGATTGATTGCCATCTTTTGAAATCAAGACTTAAAATTCTTTCCGCTTCTCGCCAGCAGAGCAAAGCAGAACATTCACCCTTGAAGTAGACGCCATTGTTTAAAAACAAAATTTGTTTATCTTGCGTTGTAGGAAATTTTGGTGTTTATTTCTCAAACCGGATTACAACGAAACCTATCTATTACAGAGAATGTAAATTTGCGGAAAAGCCGAGGCGAGTTAACACTCTATCCGCAAGATAAACACATCCCGTATAAGTTTTGACGAATGACGTGTTATCCCCAAAGATACAACACTTCGGCCTCTGTAATAGCAAAGATCGAATTACAAGGCACCTTTCGAATGTAAATGTGCAAAACCGAGTACACTATGCAAGTACAAGAAAAAGAAAATGAGTATGAAAGTGTGTGTTCTCAGAACCTCCGGTAGTGGGCACTCCTTCAATTGCCACTATGTCAGAATCTTCCAAGTAGTGGCGGAGTGGTGTTTGTTTCCATTATAAAAGCCGTAGTTTGACTTTTAAGTTGCAACTTTATTTGTTTTTATTCTCCAAAAATAAAAACAAATGTTTTCTCGTAAAACTAGGCCCGATTCGGTCGGGACACGGCACGGGCCCCGCCCCAACTGGCCATAGGCGGCGCAAGACGCGCCGCTTGGGCCTTGCCCACCACACCTCACATGTGTATAGTTATTTCATCTTGCACACTCTTATACACCCACTTACTTACATATTGAATAAAATTAATATTTTATTCCCACGTGGGATGGTGTCTTTTCACCTTCCCATCATCCATTATCCCATTTCAAAGTGACTATCTTGTGGATTTTATTTCTCACTCACCACTAAATGGTTTTGAGAAGTTAAATATACCACACTTATCTACTCAAACGTAATTTTATTTTAATATTTAATTCCTCCAAAATTAAATAATTAGTCACTAAAAAATTGGTCAAAGTTAGGTATCAACCATTACTTCTCAAACCAATTTCCAACATTTTCATGTTTTATATTACATGTATATATATATATATATATTGTGCTTTTCTTAAATTACATTTTCTCGTAGTACATAACATCCCGTGCATCGCACGGTCAAATATTAGTTATAAGTAATATTTCAGAGATTCGCTCATCCTTTATCCATTTAATTAATTACTTAAATAATATTTCCAATTTCCATAGAGAATATGGGTTAATCGAAATTTATATTTCAACTAAAATATTAGATAAACGACCATGTAATTTTTTTTTAAGGGTAATAGTTCGGATAATGATTTTAGATAGCGCTTTTAGATATAAGTGTTATTGCGAGACCACATAAATATTAGACAACACTTTTGTAGAAAAGCGTTATCACAAAAAACCATATAATAGCGTTTTATTAACGAAGTGTTATATAAAGAAAGTCAAGATAGCGCTTAATGAAATAAGTGTTATATATGTTCTTGGAATAACGCTTTCAGAAACAAGCGTTATCTAAAAAATCAAGATAGCGCTTAATTAAATAAGTGTTATATATGTTCTGGAATAACGCTTCGTACAAATGCGTTATCTTAAAGCGTTATCTAGAAAATTGAAGATAACACTTAATTAAATAAATGTTATATATGTTCTTGGATTTAACGCCGTGCAAAAGCGTTATCCTAAGGTGTTATTTTAAAAATAATTTGTTCCTCATTTCATTTTATTTTTGCCCCTTCAATTCGATCCGCAAAAATATACTTTCACGAAAAAACTTCTCACCAAAGATTTTCATAAATTTCTCTAAGTTTCAAAAACTATTTCTCAAAAAAAACTCTACTAAAATTTCGCCTTTCAATCCGCAAAAAGTTCACACTTCTCACCAAAATCTTCTCAAAATTCTCTCGCTTTCAAAATTTGGCAAAAAAACACTGCCGCGACGATTGCCCCGCAACTCCACCGCCGACCGCCACGTCTGCGCCGCTATCTCTCGCTTCCTCCGCCACTGTTCATTCTACTCGACACCTTTTAGGCCTTCACGTAAGTTGAGAATCGGTATTAATTGTTTTTGTTCTATTGTGTTAGGGTATTCGCTTTGCTTCTGGTTCGATTTCGCATGTCATGATGTCCCTAGTGATTGTGATATGAGAGCTCATATATAATATGTTGGAACTTTAATTTAATTTTTTCAGTTAGTCGAGCTTATTTTAGGATTTGACGGGAAGTTGCTTTGCTAAAATTTAAGGAGAGAAAATTGTTTTACTAGAGTTTATAATTTTGTTCTTTGTAATTGTTGGATTGTACAAAGTGTTACCGATATTCTCCTGCGCATCCGATGCCATCATCCGCTGCTTGCTATTGTAGATTCTAAGAGATGGATTTTAGAAGAAATCTACCCTTTCCTCCTCAATGACCCGACCTTGTCTTCTCAAGGTATTTCTTAGTTGTATCTTTAAACAAATGGAACGCATAGATGTAATACGTATTCATGGCTACGCCTTAAAATGAAGGTGTTAGTGCTATCAAGTTAGAAGTAGCATTGACGCCGGGTGCTTCAAGACTTGGTTTATTTTGAGGTTAATTATAGAAGAAATTTCTGTTGTTTTTGCTAATCACCTAAAAATATGATTTTTGTTATTCCCTCCCAGGTTGGAGCTAATATGGTTTGACATTTTTCTTGTTCGATGAATTCTTGTGGGTTGTCTCTTTTATTGGTGCTTTTTAATTTCCCGAATCTTTAGCATAAGATTAAGTTTGCAAGTTTCTTGCTTTCCCATTAATGAATGCTTTTCCAATTTTATGGATTTATAGTCTCCGTCCTCCGGATTTTCCGATTAGCCAGAGGTTTGATCTCCAAATATTTCTTTTGTATATTGTGATCTCAAAGTGTTAAGGATTTTGTGTTTACAGGTTATTTGATAGTGATTTAAGTTTGCATCGTCTTACGATTCGAGACCATTCGATGTGTCTTTGTGGTATATCTAAATTGTTAATTTGGACTTGAGAATGTATCTCTTGCAAATAGTTGAATATGGACTCGGGGAGTGACATACCAATCAATCACAGTTTGATATGGTACAAGGTAATGGTGATGCTACTTGTATTGTTATGTGTACAGACTTAAACAGAGCATTGCATATAGAGTGTGTATTTTTAAGCTACTGGTAAACTTAAACTCTAAACAAAAAAATTAAAAAAAATATAGGTGACTCCGACACAAGCTAGGAATATTATGTTTACACTTTTTCCTTCTTATTCAATCGAGCCCTTAATATGTGAACTTTAGTTTCTTTATACTTGGTTGACGTTAGAAATTGAATTGTGCCTCTTTGTAATGGATGAAACTGAACTTTAAAAACTTTTAGGTGTTAAATTTCTAGATAATTTCTTGCTACATTGGGTTTTCTTCCAAAATTTCCCATTTTCAGTTTTTTACTTATTCCTAAAGCAAATCATGTTTCTTTGGATACATTTTCAATATAACAACAAAAAATACCACATTTTCTATTTTTCACACTTCTAACCCTCAGTTCAATCTTACACATGTATTTTAATATAAATTTAGACACTATCACCGACTAATTTTGCTTAACATTCGCTTTTCAATACTTGTTTCCTGGAAATGTGCTAGCTATGAGTTAACAGGAGAATCATTTTTGTTCAAGTGTTTGAAAATAATTCGACTAGTCACATTCAACTATAAGTTGTGTACAGAGGTTCATTGGTATTGTGAGTTCTAATTAGTGTCTTTTCCTTTTTTGGGGGCTTATGTATAGTGTTAATGTGTAATGAGTGAGCAAAAATGGAAAAAAAAAAAAAAGAAAGTAAGAAGATTGTGAGGTTTTTGCAAGATCGCATTTTTTTGTTGTTCATTTGACAAGAATTGGGCCAAGATATATTTTCAACTTTGTGTAGTGAGTGAGCAAGAATGTGAACATTTGTGAGATTTTGCTTTGCTTTTTTGTTGTCGATTTAGACAAGGATCAAGTAGTGTTTATTTTCAATAGATTTTTAGCTTTTGGAGTTTGGACAATTCTCATAAGCAAACGAAATGTCAAGTAGAATTTGGATATATTCACTATTTAAATTGTGCATTTTTTTTTTCTTTAAATTTCTTTAATTGATTTCTTATGGAGTTGTACTCAGTATTTTATGGGTTCCTTGCAAACCTATTGTGTGCAATGTATTTCCTTGCGCTTATCTCTTAGTTTATTCGATTTGTGTGTATTTCTTGAGGAGCTAGTGATATATATTTTCACATTGCATTGCAGCCTGGGAAGCTTTTATAAGGCATTTAGACAATCGGACATCATGGTGAAGGATTTATCAAGACTTTTGTGGGTAGGTTATTTTTCGCCTTCCTTAATTACATATTGTTTAAAATTTACAAGTCCAAATGGAATTGTAAATATTTCTCTTTTAGGGATACTTGTTGAACATGTGGATAATGACGTACTTTCTATGAAGTTGATGAATGAACTTTAAATCATTTGAAGATGTCACGATGATCATCTCGTTTTCCTGGTTTGTTGAAATGGGAAGATCCATTTATTTTACTATTTCCTTTTTGGTGCTTTAATTCAATATGTATATGAATTATAGATCAGATGAAAATTATTCCCTTCTCGGGAACGAAATTTAGTTTGTTAAAATTGATGAGGGAACCATTTGCAAACTCGTAGACTACCTATTTGGAAATTTTATAATTTCAAAGCACAATATATGTCACCTTAAATTGCTAGGAAATTAGAAACAAAATTGTATTTTGAAAAAAAAATAACAATAGGTGAAAAATAAATGTGTTGACCATAGTATTAATGTTTTTTTTTGGTTTTTTTTTTTTCGTAATGTTCAATGTATTCATCTAATTGAACCTCTCGATGATTTTCTTCCTCAAACAAGTGATATAGGTGATAAATTAAGCTCCTTTTTTTGATTGTCCTCTATTGGCCAAGTTATTGCTTGCCTTTAGATTTCACTGCTTTAAATGCATATTTGTATTCACCATGACGAAAAAAATATAACATCAACACTATGATCGGACATTTATTTTTCACCATGCTAATTTTGCAGCTATATATGTATAATGATATTTTTAAATAGTAGTTGTTACTTGTCTTATTTATTTTAATTTTTTTCAAATACATGGCATGTGGTTCTTGATCCGTGAAGGTCGAGAAAATGGCTTCCAAGTAAATGGCACACATAATGTTCTTGAAAGAGAAGCTACGCCTTTAGCGTAACTCTTGTTCTAAAACTACCATAGTTGCTTGAATTCTAAGAATTATTATCTTTATTTTAGAGACTCTTGTTCTAAAACTACCAGATAGTTGCTTGAATTCTAAGAATTATTATCTTTATTTTAGAGACGCGAGCTACTCTTATCACTTTATATTGAGATACTTTTGTTTTAGATTCAAGTGAATGATGTAGTGTTCAATATTTTATACTGTTAAAATAATATTGTAGGATAAATTTTGTCTCTTTGTTTTTTAATTTTATGATTTATGAATTTTGTTGTCGCTCTCCATTGCATTTTGTTTGCTCTTGTTGGTCACATGATTAAATGGTGAGAAACATAAGTTTGGTTGAATATTGAGAGACGGAAAGTCATCGTAAGATAACGCTTCTTTTTGAAGTGCTATCTATTGAATACAAATATGAGATAACGCTTCTTCCCAAAACTGTTATCAATTTAATGTCGATAACGCTTATGGAGTGCTATCTTATGAATACAAATATGGGATAACGCATTCTCCAAAAAGCGTTATCAAATATGCATCTCAGATAGCGCTTTATAAGCGCTATCTGCAGGATAGGGCTTCAGATAACGGTGGTTCCGACAGCAGTTTGTAGCGCTATCTAAAGGGAAAAAGCGTTATCTCGAGTGCTTTTTTGGCGTAGTGACTATAATAAAGTGCCAATTACCATATCTCTTGAGAGATGGCAAAATGACATGTAATTTGATAACAAATTAAAACTGAAACGAAAAAAGAAAAAGAAAAGAGTTTAAATATGTATAATGTTTTGTAGATTTTAAATTCCTTTTATTAATTAATTAATTTATTAGGACCACCTCATCTTGAAGGAGTGAAACATAAACAAACCTTTATCCATACGTCTAACCTTTATTTTTTTATTTTTTTGATAACTCGCTTCCTGCGCTTACGCCCGACTATATGCTGAGGACGACGACTCCGGCTCCTTATTGCCGCCGGTAAAACTGCGGGATGTACACGCGATCGCCAGTTGTTCGACGGGTCACGACGCACAACCGTGATCCTCCTGTGAAAGCAATTTGATGGAGCAAGGAGCAAGGATAAGAACCATTGACCTCCACCCCACAAACAATTTGATAGAAGCGAGGATTTGAACCTTCGATCTCCACCCCACAATTGTTTGTGGTGGTCAGAAATGGGCTAAGCCACCCGGCGTACTAACCTTTATCCATACGTCTAAATATTGACTGGTCCTTGCATTTATCCCTTTTTTTCGTAATGAATTGGATTTATTCTTTGAATTAACTAATTATTTAATTCTAGTTGGCTAATTGCTTCACTAATACGTGGGTTGACAGTCTGGTCAAACTTTGCCAGCAGCCCTAACTCCAATGCCTATTATATTATTTATTCTGGTTGCTTTTACTAAACTTTTTTATTCTAACCGACCATGTGAATTGAATATATACCAATCCTCGATTTCAAATTTATATTATCCCAATGAACAAGTTTTAAGATAAATTAGTGTTAGAAATAGGTATGAAAGTATTGAATAAATTATTATATTTGAGTTTGATTTTTTATTAAATAAATTAAGTTTCGATGAACGTCACTGAAACTAAACGAGTCTAAATAATATATAGTATAATCATTTTGCGCTATATAGTATAGCATTGTGAAGATCGAGAACTTGCAAAAAGGTCCACCAGTTGTGATTAATTTCAAGATTAAGAATCGAATAATGATTCAATAGTTAAAGACCCTCAAATCCGACTTGAGTTTTGGGGTTCCATTCTCCCTAACTCCTTCCCCTACCATGATTTGTACTCAAAGAAAATAATTCAAGATTCAAAGAATACTGTCACTATATTCAATTAAGAGTAGGTCTCTTGTAAAATGGTCGCACTGGTGCATTTACGGATTGCACTTTCAATATAAAATGTGATATTTTTGGTGTAACAAATCATACTTTTAGTGTAAAAAGTGACATTTTGTCTAAATTCACTTAATTTTAGTGTATTCGGACAATGTATTATTTTTTACACCAAAATATATCACTTTTACACGGAAAATATCATCCGTTTATCCACATCATGGCCGCCTTACACAAGTTTTGTCATTTAATTAATAACCTTAAAAAACAAATACATGAATGAGTCATGAGTGCAATACAACACTTTTATTATTATTATTATTATGATTATTATTATTATTATTATTATTTACTACTACTACTAATACTTTTACTACTATTATTATTATTATTATTATTATTATTATTATTATTTGCATTTTTTAGCAGTTTGTGGTCAGATGAGAATCTTAGTTGAAAAGTTTTCAACATTTTTAAAATTTAAAAAGGGTTGGCATGCCTAACTGGGGAATAACTAACCCTACACACTTAGAAATTAAATTTGTTAAATCCAAGATTATAATAATCTTAACAAAAGTTGCAAGTCGTACCTATTTGGCCTAAATCAAGGGGCGTAGCTAGCCCGTCTGGGAAAGATTACTCTAGCCCAGAACTTTTTCTCCTAACTCAACTATTTTTTTTTTTAAAAATATATATAATTTTTTCATTTTCTTTTTATAGGGACAAAAAAGTTGGGGGTCGTGGCAGGAGGCCCCCTTGGCTATGCATGCCCCTGCCTAAATCTCTTACAAAGAAAT
>JABTTQ020002638.1:0-91322 GCA_016081115.2 Rehmannia glutinosa | reverse complement strand
ATTTGCATAGTTTGAATCAACATAATCTTTCAAACTCATTTTCACATTTTGAAAATTTTAAACAAGAATCTATAGAATATCTCAAAGATCTCGAACACCATTTAAGAGCATTCCAATGCACCATACTAGATTAGACATAAATCTACTAAGACAAGAAACAACATTAGAAATATTTTCCCTAGTACTAACCATTAAATACATCACGAGATCCAATGGCATTAACATAAGGATTATTTTGCATAGAAATCATTTCGGTCGGGTCTTTGGAGAATGATCCTTATTTAACACAAAATGATATGGAAAAGGGACATTAATGGACATACATTTACCATTGAAAACTTTTTGCATAATTTTTCAATGTAAGAGGACTAACGCAAATAAATGACAAAGTTATTCCTATCTCTATCAATGTTCATGCCTGAGATTTTCTTAGCCACCAAGATATTTCATGTCAAATCTTGCACTCAAGAAATTTCTAACATTATCAATAGTCTTAATACATGGTCCAACAAGAGCATATCATCAACATACAACAATAAGAACACATGAGTTTTGAAGATCAAGTTTAAAATAAAGATAATGATCAAATTGACTTCTACTAAATTTGAAATCAAGCATGAAATGATCAAACTTTTTATTTGACTGCCTTGGAGACTGTCTTAAACCATATAAAGACTTTTTAAGCGAGGCACACATAATTGGTCTTGGTTTTTTTCAAAGCCTCGTTTCGTTTCATAATTTTTTTCATCCAAGTTCCCATGTAAAAAATAGTTTTACATCTAATTGTTCAAGTTCCAAATTAAACCGAGCTACTAAAGCAAGCATGATACAAATAGTAACAAATTTGAAAATAGGAGCAAAGATTTATGTGTAACCAACTCCTTCCTTCCTCGAGTAAAACCCTAGTCGCTAACCTAGCCTTATACCTAACACCTTCAGTTTTCTATTTAACCTTAAACAACCACTTACTATCTACTAAAGAACAGTTTGAAAGTTTAGGAATAATAGCCCAAGAGTTATTAATATGCAAATAAGCTATTCCATAGCACATTTCACAGAATTTGCAGAGTTAATAGCTTCAGTAAAGGTTTTTGGCTCAAAATTTTCAATGGGCTCAAACAAAGAAGACACATGTGAAGTCATACGAAAGTCATCAAATTGGTTAGGAATTCTTACATTTCTCCTAGTCCTATCCCTAGTTAACACATAATCATTCAAGTCATTATCATGATCTTGTTCATTCATATTTTCAGTGTTAATAAGGGGAATTCATCATGCACATCATTATGCAAAACATCATGCACAATTTCAGTATCATTTCACACATCATCAGCATAAACATTATCATGCACACCATCATGAATATCCAAAACATGAGCAGAATAGACACAATAGGAGACAAGTTAGAAGATTCCACCTTATTTGGAGTATCTAGTTTTTCAAAAGCAGTTTGAGAGGTGGGAACACTTAGACAAGGATATTCAAGTTCATTAAATACTACATCCTGTTAATCACGAGTTTTGAAACCTATTTCCCTTTATTCCTAATCTATAACTTTTACTCCTTCAGATACCAAAGGAAAACACATTTCAAAGACCTGGGTTCCAATTTGTTAGTTTTTTTTTATGAACAAATGATGAACATCCAAAAACTTTCAAGTTTGAAAAATCAATACTTTTTTCATCCAAACCTCTTCAAGATATTTTCTATCAAAGGGGACCGAGGAGATCTATTGATCAAGTATGAAGTTGTGACCACGTTTTTCCCCAAAGGTTTTAGAGGGATTTTTAATGGTTTATTACATTTTTTCCAAGGTAAACAAATAAACTGAAAAAAAAGGTTTAATAAAATGATCAAAAATGACTTGAGGGTAGCCGATTTTATATCAAAACCGTGAAGCCCCATGCCATTTTTACTATGTCATTTCCTTTTCAATTAAAAGAAATTGAACTCTCCTTAAGCTTCACCATTTTTATTAATTTTTTTAATTTATTTTTTTAATCAAAATCGACTGTTTTAGTGTCGATTTGAAGTGTTTTATTGTTAAAAAATTATGACGAATCCAACAATGATATAGTAATGATGTATCTAATGATTATTTGATTAATTCATTATGTAATCATTTGAGTTAAAGAGCTGACAATGAGGATGGACAAATTACTACAAGTGTTAATTTCTTACAAAGAATGTTTACATCATCATCAGCTGATTTGACTTCTGTGATGCTATATTATTTGATAATATAATACAAAATAATTTATAAATTTATTTGTTATATTATAAAATATTAGTTATTTGCAATGCTTGTAAAATACAATATATTATAATATTATACTAATAATATATGTTTATAAAATTTTGTCATAATATACCCAAATCAAAATATTTTAAATATGTAGTACACCCAAAAATAACCTACAAATGACTCCCGGTGCCACAACCTCGCCACTGACGTTGTTGCCTACCTCTGTCTCTGCGCATATTTTCTACTGGAAGAGGCTCGTTTGCTTGTTGTGTCTCGTCATCGTTGTCGTCAATACGATAATTCAAATTAAATGATGGACGATTAGATGAAGAAGTAGTCGAACTTGAATCTTCACGATAATGTGGAAATGGAATAGGAGACGCATTAAATTAAGGACGATAAGTGTCATAAATTGGATGCTGCTCAACAAAGTTATGGTACCCATACCAATATCAGCTCCAAGTAATACCAAGAATGACTGCTCGTATGATGGCATACCCCTATAAGGGGTGACCGACTCGTCCATAAGTGTTTGCTGATTCACATAATAAGCAGAAGTATTGTCCATACCATGTAATGTCGAAAGTGTCGATGGATGGGCCTCCGACATAAATTGGTAGTGTAGTCGTATCATGCTGAACCGTTGTCGTGCCCCTGGTACTAATCTCTCCGGGTTCCCTTGTACGTCTTCTTCCCCTTCTCGATGTACCAACTTGTGGTGGTGCGGTAGGCGGCACATGCTGCTATCAGGTCTAGGAATTGAGACTCGATTCTCATGAAAGTATGGTTGAACCTTCATATATATCTCGCTAAAGGACCTCCTGAATGAGTCATAATCATCCTCATCTTCTTGAGTAATCCTTAATTCTCAAATGCTTGTTCCTAAAACAAACATAAAACACAATAAAATTAAAATCATAAAGATAAATACGCTTCAACTATATACCATACAATCTAAATATACCATATCATCATATGCAGCTGACGGTGATGGCTGATATACTTGAGTCATAGACTTATGTGAGTGAGATATCAAACAACACGTAATGTTATCAAACCACCAGATGTATCCCTCATCTGGGCATCTGGATGCATTGCAATACTGTGTTGTAATAATAACTTCATGTCGGTATGTCCATTGAGCAATATATAACTGGTGTTTAGTAGTCCAATCTTTACCCGACTGTCCTCTATACATCATACAATATTTTGTTATGTGGTAGAACAGGCTCACAGATTAATTGCATCATGCCAAACTGCCGCATAACTCACCCTGGATGATGTAACTCTATAATCGCATAGTTAATTAGTGGACTTGATGATCTCCACACATCTGTGAGACACCTATCACCAAGCTCCTTAATGGCAGGTAACATAAAATCATAAGGTGTCCGAATAAAATGGTGGTCCTCCATCCTATCCAGAATGTCCCTAATAATCCATAAAGCACGTCTTGATGTCTGTGTAAAGCTATGATACGGGCCCACTTGTAAATATATAATGTATTTTGAATTAGTTATTTTCATAAAACATTTATTTAATTTTATATGTTTGCGTTTGTCAAATACAGTGCACCATACGGTGGATGTGAAAACACAAGGTCATCAGCTCCAAATATTGGATCAACATTAATCCGACTTCCTAAATCTATGGGCACCAGTGAAGTAATACGCGACCAAGCCCAAATCTGCAGTATACTATATTTTATAATAACATGTAAATGTTAAAAATAGGTTAGTGACTGGTATTAAAAATACCTGTAGCAGATGCAATGGTCCACCTATGATAAGTTTTCCTTTACGTGTCACTACATAACTCACGGTACAAAAAAGCCAACACTGCACTACCCCAACTATGTCTTCCATAATTTGCTACATGCTCCATATGACGTATGTACAACAGGGAGACTAAATTACCTGAAGAATCTGGACACATAATACTGCCTAACATATAGAGTGCGCAACATCTAGAACATCGCTCAACGTCAATATCAAGGTGTCATATGTCACCGGATGGTCTAACACCTGTTTTCGGATAGCAATCAAACAAATATGAGAACCCTTCAACTAGTCCGATGCGGAAGAAAGCCTGGTGATAATAATAAGACTCTATCACGCTTGTAAAGTCATGTTCGTATCCTCACCAATAATAGGGTTACCTCAACTGAAAACCACAAATAATCGCTACATCCTCGTAATATGATAGATGTCTCTCCTACTAGAAAATGGAATGTATGTGTCTTTGGTCGCCATCTCTCAACTAAAGAGTCACTAGGTGGCAAATAATATCGAAGTGTCCGCACCCTAAACACCATAAAAACCATATCATATAATATATGGATTACACGATAATGCAACCTTAACTTTTCATCATTATTATCACCGTCTAAAGACCAAAATGGCTCCGACCCATGCTTTACATGCAATATCACATAAATAGATTCATCTGAGTACACATCACTACATCGATGACGAGACTGTGCATAAAGAACAATTGTATCTCTAGGACCATATAATGATACAATATCCGTGCATGGAATAACACTAACATGGACACAAAGTCAATAAACAACATGTGAAATAGATAGATGCAATATACGTGTGGACATAACAAAGTAACAAACTACATGCGTACAATAAAAACAAACACGCCAAATGTTACAAACTATAATCATACATAAATAATGGCAGAAATACAAACAAACATGTTAAATGTTACAAACTACATCATACATAAATAATGGCAGAAATAAAAACAAACATGTCAAATGTTACAAACTACAGTCATACATAAATAATGGCAGAAATAAAACAAACACACCAAATGTTACAAACTACAGTCATAAGGAGTACTACTCCCTTACAAATCATCTAAACATATTATCCATGTTTACAAGAAGTCTCAGTCTGGTCCCTAGCAAGATATTGTTGTCTTGCACCTATTTGTCGCCGATCTATTTTGTTTTGTATTCGAGCCACGACGCCTACTTTCCCGCCTATTTGGGTTATGAACAAGCTCAAATGTAGGAGTGTCCCAATAATCCTCATCTGGCGAAGGTTGAAATCTGCCACTATATGTACTTACATAAGCCATCGTGCTATAATATGATCTCATGTATACACTAGGGTCAATACCAAAGACCCGGCAAGTCTGCATTACATGGAAACCATTCCATTGTGGTCAGTTTCACAGTGTGTGTAAATGACCTTGATGATCCTGGATGTCGTGTCACAACTGAAGTAGATTGCTCTGTATAATCGAATGGGTGAACTGAATGTTCCAACCCCCGGTGTTGGGAAGCTTCATACATCGATTTGCTATTATCCGGCCACGGTTGATTCTTCTCCAACATGTGACGATCTTTTCTAATACGGCCAAAAAAATACTTTGCTACACGATGCAGGGTCACCTGTACAATAGCAATCAGTGGCAATCATCTGGCCTTCTTAAGCACACCATTCAGACACTCAGACATATTGGTAGTCATTACGCCATCCGCCGTCATGCGACATGGTCCACTTTGACTTATCGATACTATCTAAGTACGCATAAACATCCTCATTCAGACCCTTGATTTGTTCCATGATTCATTCAAATTTCCTAGACATTAGTTGTGAACCAGCCTGCCAACACATGTCTTTTAGTTTTATATTTTTGAATGGCTTGTTTAAATTAGAGCAAACACGTCTTAAGCAAAAATGATGCACATCAATAGGGGGTTTGAAGTCTGGAATATGTTCAACAACTTGAATTAGGCCATTATGTCGATCGGAAGTTAAACACATACCATCAACCCCTCTAATAGCATGCTTGAACAACATATGAAGAAACCAACTCCAAGATGTAAACGATTCTTCGTCAACAACAACATAAGCCAAAGGAAAAGCCGTTTGGTTAGCATCCATCCCTACTGCGACTAACATCTTATTTCGGTATTTTGTATAAAGATGAGTTCCATCAACACTTATGACTTTCTGACAGTTGTGAAATCCATCAATACAAGGTTTGAAAGCCCAAAATACATAACCTAATATATCTTGGGTTGGCATGTCGGTATTAATGTGTAGCCACTCTACAATAGTGCCAGGATTCCATTTTTCAAGAGCTCCCATATATTTAGGCAATTATGCAACCGAACTTTCCTATGTGCCAAAAATATTTTCCCTTACACATTTTAGATTATGCCAAGCTTAATGATATGAAATCTCATACATGTATTTATCTTTCACAGTTTGTTGCACATACCTAATCTCAAGTGCTAGATCACATTGTACCATTCCTGTCAGCAATGTTGCTATCACGTTTTAACATAGATTGTGATGATCCACTGAAATTGCATTCATGAGACAACTATGGACACCTCCATATCGCGTGATTTGCTATACACCAAGCTTCTTCTTGTAGCCTACTTGGAGCCCCCAATTGCACGTCATGTTTGATATATTGTTCCTGCATTTAAATTTTCACAAGACAGGGGTACTTTGAACCACCTTATACTCATGTCTGACTATCCGCATAGAGAAACCTTTAACAACAGATTGCAAATATTTCTTATCCTTGAAGACCATACCATTTTCAAGTTCCCCTTTTCTAGAATATAAACTTTACCTTTTTTTGGAATATCGATCTCGTCAATCGTAACATCTTCATTAAATCGTGTTGAAAAATAGAATTGAAGAGTACAAACCACCTTCTGCGGGTGTAGGGGCAGTGTCACTTGTTCATGTATATATGACATATCGATATCATCATCATCATCATCACCATCACCATCACCATCATTGTCATTATCCAAACCACTTTTGTTAGGTTCAGAATCTACTTGTTCTTCTTGTCCAAAACCGTCAATTAACGTTTCAGACATTTCTTCATTACCTGACTCAATAGACTGATCATTTTAACTCTAATTACCGAAGCGTGAAGCACCTACACCAAACTCATTTACCCCCATGGTCGCCATACCGTATGTTACAACATGTATATTAAATAAACTATCATATGTCAGAAACGCAGCATATTAATAGTATTCATTTGTGCCCGGGAACTCAGATACACTATTTCTGTGTTGGTTTGACATAATTACATGATTATTAACATGTTAGTTTACATATATTTATTTATTGAAATTAACAAAATTACACATCAACTTAATAAGTTAATATGGGTTACATTACTCTTTATATGCGCCACTTTTATCATGTTACGGTGTATGCAGATAGAAGATTTAATTAATTGGTAATGGGTTTAATTAGTAAAATACTATATTAACTATTAATAATGTGAGTCATGTTTTCATGAAATAGAAGTTATAAGTATAAAAATAACATCCATAAATTTAGAAATAGGTTTTTTAATTTAGTTTTTTTAACTTTAACGAAAAATCTTAAAACTAATTCTGTTTTCTTTTTTAAATGGTAAACATTTGTTGTTTGAAAAGTGAATACAACAGACGTAAGTTTAAAAAAAAATAAACTAATGTATCACTATGTAAATATAAAACAACAATTTCATATAATTGTCAAATTTAACTAAACTAACTTATTATTACTATGTAGAAATATAAAATAATTAATTCATATAATTATCAAATTTAACTAAACAAATTTATCACTATGTAGCAATATAAAAAAACTAATTCATATTATTATCAAATTTAACTAAACTAATTTTTCAATAAGTAACAACTAATTAATATAATTATAATCCTCTACAAACAAAACAAAAATAACTTGACAAACTAAAAAAAAAAAAGAAAAGAAAAAAAGAACTAACCTGTTGTTGCTGCTTGGCCGAGAGAGGAGAAAGGAGAAAAATAAACTTTGTTAAGTATGTAATGGAGGAAGAAGAGAAAAATGGCTCTCTTTATACTCACATGTGAGGAAGAACAAACAAAATACAACTATTATGCCCGTGAAGTTGAGCATGCTTCTGCACATATCTGCACACCTAGGGCTCCGCGAATTCAACTGTAAATTATCATGCAAAATCGACTCCCACATGGCCGACTTTCACACGTTTTAAATAAAAAAATATATTTATGTTAAAGTCGGTGAAGCTTCAGCTATTTTTAATAAATTTTAAATTAAAAAAAAAGATCTAGTAAAAGTCGGCCAAGACATGACCGATTCTATCATGTTTTAAATGAAAAAAAAACCCAGCTATTTTGTCTGAGGAAATAGTTGAACAACTTTGCAGAAAAGCTATGGTCAAACGGCGAGTGCGTATACAAGTTTAACAAAAACGGCTACCTTCAAGCCATTTTTGATCATTTTGTTAAGACTTTGTTTTCAGTTTATTTGTGTAACTTGGAAAAAATATAATAAACTGTCAAAAAAGCCCATTTTAGAGAGTCCACACGTAGCTAACATGCTCCTCACTCTCTCTGATAAAGTCATGTTCATCCTCTCTCAGCAATGCCATTTTGATGAGGGGAGTATGGTACATACATTTACTTTTTTATACCACATTCATCACAAAGGTTGTCAAGTAGTTGGTTACAAAATTTCAGGCTATTGTCAGTTCTCAAACCTTTAATACTTTTACCAGTTTGGTTTTCAATAAGAGTTTTCCAAGTTTTGAACTTATCAAAAACATCAGATTTGTGTTTTTAATTAAAAAAACCTAAACTTTCCTGAAATAATCATCAATTATCGACAGAAAAATACTTATTACCACCATGTATTGACACGAAAGAAGGACCTCAAACATCAGCATGTAAGTATTCAAGAATTTCATAACTTCAAAATGTTTAGTGTTCAAAGGAGAGTGGAATTTAATTCTTTGTTGTTTATCATACGCACATGAATCACGAAAGGCAAACAACTCGGTTAGTCTTTACAAAAACAATCCTTTTTGTAATAATTCAAACCCTTTAGAATTAATATGACGCAATCTTTTATGCCAAAGATCGATTGTCTCATCGCACCACGAATTCACTACATTATTCACAGAATAAGGCACAGAGGATTCACATTTAGCATGTAAGACATAGAAGTTTCTAGTTTTAGCAGTTTTAGAAATAATCATGGAGTCCTTCAGAATTTTCATGACCCCATTTCCCATCCCCCTTAAAGCCCGTCGCCAAGAGCAACACAAGATATCAAATTGTTACTCAAGTCAGGAACATGTCTTACATCTTTCAGAGTTAACACACAGCCAGTATCAAATCTCAGACAAACATTACCAATACCTAAAACTTTGCCCTTTTTTCTCATGTGCCATATACATTGAACCATGCATCCCCTTAGTATAATTCACAAACGTGTGTCTGTAGAGTGTCATGTGAAAGGTCCATGCAGAATCAATCAACCATTCAAGTTTAGATTTAGCATGTGTAGAAACAGAATTCATATAATCATCACATGACTCTATAATCATAAACACATCACCCAAATTATTGCTAATAGAAGCAAGGTTAGCCTGATCATTGTTTTGATTTTGTTGTTTTTGGTTACTCTTCCTAGGTTTAGGGCATTCTTTAATATAATGACCATGTTCCCCACAATTGTAATATTTTCTATTATTCTTAGGCCTAGACTTAGACCTATTCTTGCTTTTGCCCCTTTTCTTATCATTTCTCTGATTATTAGATTTGTTACGGGATATGCCTCTAACATGCATTACCTCCCAATTCCCCTGTTTATTCCCTTTAGAAGTTTTCAAGTCTAATTCCGACTCTTCAATTCATTCACAACAGTATCTAATGTTATCTGATCCCTACCATATTTGATAGCATATTTCACATCACTGTAAGAATCAGGAATAGCATTCAACAGAACAATGGGAGAATAATAATCAATGTTCTTATCACCAGTTAATTTAATATCTTGGATGACTTTTGTAAAAACATCAAGTTTCTCATCAATATATTTTGTCAAGTTCTATTTTTTTTAGTACAATTACAAAGTCCTGATAAGGGTGAGACGGGTGGGATTTGATCCCAGGTCAATAGCTTGGTTTAAAAATGCTCAAACCAACTGAGCTACAATAAATTCCCTTGTCAAGTTGTATTTAAATCTGGGGAAAATAAAATTCAAGTAGGAATGGCGACCATGGGGGTAAAAAACTCATAGGGTAAATCTAAGATGTTTAACAGCGTTAATAAGATTTGTTAAAGGAGTTATGATGTCTCAATAATAAAATGTTAAGCACTTATAAAGAGAAAAAACTTATTTTGTTTAGATGAATTATCGTTAAATGTCAATTTGAGCGTAATAAAAAAAAAAAAAGTTTGCAAGTTTAGATTGCAATTAAAACTCTTTCAATTCGATCATTTAAATCATGAAAACATGAATCGACTAACTATTGTAAGAACTTATTTTATTTAAATAAGTTATCATCAAAATGATCCAATAAAGCTTGTAAATTATTTGTTTATGTCTAGCCAAACAGTCAAACGACACTATAAATCGTAATAATAGATCTAATAGGATGGGGTGGAAGTGTTCTACTTTAGATACACACACATATATATCATACACTTTTATTCTTCAATATTAAAGTGTCATTATTAGACACCCCATTCCTATTATTCCATTACCAACAAAATATCAAATGGGACCAAAATGTCACAAGTAACCTCTACCAAAAAAAAAAAAGGCTTAACTGTAAAATTGGTCACATAACTATATAGGCTGACAATTTTCGTCATTTAAATAAATTAGGTAGCAAAATTGATCCTGTGAGATTCTGTTTTTTTGAAATTTTGTTTTCATAAGTTATAATTGTGCAATTTTGATCCTATAATATCTGATTTTAAGCGATTTTGGTCCTAAATGGGTGTTTCAATATTTTTATTTATTTCCGCAATACCAATGTTCTTTAGCTAAAATATCCAAAATACCTATGATCTTTGAAGTTTATAGGACTGAAACTGTTATTTTGATTAAATGCTAAAATTGTTATGCACCAAAAATTGCCACATCAAGAAATTACAAAGATTGTCAATGCGTATAAGTATTAGAGGACTAAAATTGACAACAACAAAAAAGAGAAAAAAGAAGAAACAAATGGGGCCAAAAACGTATAAAAGCACCCCCACAATGAAAGCAAAACATTGTAAATGGCTTCCCACTACAAAAAAAGTCGAAATAAATTAAAATTTTGTACGTAGTACCTTCTATTATCATGTGTATCATAGGTAGGAACTAAACATATATTAGTGGCTTGCGGACACTTGTGTCTTTATCAGATTTTGGGAAATTAAAAATATGCACTCAGTTTATGGCAAGCAAAGGCCATGATTTCTGTCTTGGTTAGGACAGACAAGTGATTTTATTAAGAAATTGGATTTGTTTTTTAATAACACGAGGGTCCTAATTGACCATATGATTAGATTCACTTGCCATGTTAGGGTATGTGCAATGAAGCTATATATGTCCAATTTTATTCAATTGATGGTCCCAGTTGAGGTAGCTATATAATATGAGAAGTTATCTTCTAAGACTGTCATATAGATCCTATATTGTAAAACGGAGCCCAGACACTAATCGAAAACCGGTTACATTATAAAAAAATAAAAAATCACCAACAACATATTTTCCCTCTCTCGTCTTCTCCTGCAATCTCCATCGCACCATATTTGTCTCTCCTCTTCTCCATGCAATCTCCACCCCAACCCGCACCTCTCTTCGGCCCCGTGCAATCCCCACCGCTGGACTCAATGCCAACCTACTTCGTCTGTCTGATGTCATATAAGCATGAAAATCATCAGTTTTCTTTTATTTTTCCTTTTTATACATGTAGATTACAGATTTTATTCGATTAATTGGAATAAATTTGGTTATGGTATTTCAAGGAGATTGTCAATGGAATGCCAACGACGGGGTGACCATGGATGGAAGAGTTTATGCTCGGTGATTAATTGAAGAAACACAAATCAGAAAAATATTGCAGAATTTGATCGATAATCATAATAATATTTTTCAGGGAATACTAATTTGTCAAGGGAAACTAATGCTTTCCAGGAAAACTATTGTTACCAGTTTTGTTATTTTGGAAACATATAGGCCTTGTTTGTTTATGTTTCCACTTTCCAATAGTCTATTTCCATTTTCCAATTATTCATAAAAGTGGAATCATGTTTGTCCATAAAATTTCCAATGGAAATAATTATTTTTATTTTCCATTTTTCACATAAAACGACATCTCAAACCTGTAATTTCTATTCTCAAATCTATACACTACTCTACATCACTCATCAATCACTATTCTCATATTTTAACCCAATTATACATGTGGAACCCACCACTATCAACTCTATCTACTTAAAATATTATTATTTTTAAATTATATCTATCTAATGGGGCTCACCACCTACAATCTTACAAATATAATATTATATATTCAAATTAAAATATAGAAGGTGGACCCCGCTACTATCAATTTTTCAATTATTATATACATAAAATAATATTTCAAAACTACTCAATCAAACATAATCTCATTTCCAACTCTACATAAAATACATTTCAATTCATTCATCTAAACATAATTGTAGGTCCCAATGGGTGTGGTGTAAGGTTTAGAAGGGGGGGTTGAATAAACCTTACCAAATTTTAACTTTTTAGTCCTTTTAAAATATTCAACAGAGTTGACTCAAATCAGTTGGGTCCTTGGGGGACAGTTAGGTTGGCTTTTTTCAGCAAACTTACCCACTCAACAGACTCGACTGAGTTGTTGATAGTATAACTTAGCTGCATCAGCTAACACTTAACTTTTAGGTGCTTTGGTTTTTAACAGTGGAAGACTTAACACCATTTGTTAAATTTAAACTCATTTGTAACACTTATTTTAGAACTTGTTATTATCAGTTAGATAGCAATATAACTTATTAGCATATATGAAAATATAAGCAAGAAAGTAAATGTTGAAAGTAAAAGACACAAGCAAATTTATAGTGGTTCGAGGATGGGGTAATTCCTCTAATCTACTCTTCCCCAACTCCTGGTGGAATCCACTAGGTAACAGATCAAGTTACAAAGTAGTTCTCAGTCTAGAGATAGCCTTGATCACACAACTGGCTTCTCCTGCGACTCAGCTTCTTCACAAGACATCTGCCTTGCTACTTCAGCTCCCTTCAAGTCTTTGGAATTGATCACACAACCTTCTAACAAACTTGAAACTTTTGATTCGACCTTGAACCTCACTACAACTCCTTCAAACTTGGAGAGTAGACCCCTTTTTTATTCTTGAAATTTTTCCTTTTCAACTGGTTGAAGTAATCTTTCCTTCACAACGTGTGTTGGATCGAGTTCTTTCGAGTTTTAGGCTTGAGGAATTTCTTGATAAGCTTTGAGAATATTGCAGGTTGTGCTTGCTTGATAGTTGCTTGATTTATTCGTGCTTGGTTCAAGTATTTTTCTCAAATGCTTCCTCAGTTTTTTATAGTGCTCATTTGAAAATTTGCCCGTTGAAGAGATGGGCTATTTTCAAATGACACTTCTTGTTCATTGGCTTGTCTTTTCTTGGTCTGCAGAGATGTGGTGTTGACCCTTCCTCATATTAAATGACTCTGCAGCTCTACAGGGTCTGACACATGCTCTAGTGTTTTCCATTGGTTTATTCATTTTGAATATTTATGGGCCAAACACTTTAAGACCTAGCAGCTTGGACTTATTACTATATCGAGTAATATCCTTGAATTCCTTCCAACGGATCAATTTCAATTGTCTTGACTTAATCACGCTGCTATCCCCTTTAACTTTGAGTCCGCTCCAATCATGGGAGTAAATCAATTGTCACTTCAATCGTTTGACTTGCTTTTATCGACTTGATTGACACTTCCTCATACTTCACAAAGATGTACCTCAGTCAGCTCTCCTTCAGTCGAGTCTTTGTCTTTCATCTTGGCCGTACTCAGCTGACACACAACAGAGTCTTCACTCTAGTTTGCAGTTGACTTCTTGCATTCTTCGACATATCTGACTTCACTCAGCTCTTTCAGTCCTATCTATTACAACATAGAATTACAAAGAAAATGGGATGACAACTTCCTAGTCTAAGTTTTACATGGTATCATCAAAACCTAACAAATAAATATCCTAAAAACTTTTCCCTTTTTTATGGTGCCAAAATTTAAGTAAAATAAACAGCAAACACAAGCAGTGCAGTAACAAAGAATGTATGCTTTAAATAATCAATTTTATTGATCATAACATTCTTGTCCTTTACAAATATGTTTACAATAATATACTCTATATTGAAATACAACAAGTATCGTGAGCAAACTTACAAAGAAGGTATCGAGCTAACAACTAACTTACAAAGAACTTACAGTTGTGTATTTATAAAGTAAAATACATAAAAGGGGTTGCAGCCGTCTTCAATGCCTTGGCTGCTTTCTTTTCCTCTCTTCATCATCAGCTCTCCTTCTGTCCTCATCAGCTCTCATTCTCTTCCTTTTTTCTTCATTTCTTTTCTTCTTCTCATAGGCATACCTTCCAGCAGGGTCATCCCTACGCTGCCTTTCCTCCCATTCGCGATTAACTCTTTTATTTTCGGCTTCTTGCATCCTCACAGCTTCTTCATTCTTGCGTTGGTCCAGCCGAGTATGTGATCCTTTTCTTCTGCAGATCAATATACTTGATGTCCTGAGGATTTGGCTACGGTCGAGAGCCTCTGCCTCTACCACTTCCACCTGATCTACCCCTTCCTCTTCCCGACTCAGCTCCTCTGGGAGTGTACTGTACAGGAGATTTTGCTTTTCCAGCTGAGTGACTACTGGAACTCTGCTGCACATCAGCTAGGTTACACACATCGAGACCTCTCTCCCAGTACATATCCCAAGCTTGCGGTAGAGTCATATCTCTGTAGTAGCCTTCTGCCTATAGAGTTTGAAACTCCTCTAGGGATCTGGATTCAGACCCAGCATCAGGCATAGCAATGTCTCTTGGGAGCTTGATTGCAGGGAAATCATTTCCTGCTGGAGGACCATCATATTGCGTCCTTATGTTCTTAATCCGCGCAGACTGCTTCTCCGCCACCTTTTCGAACTCAGCTTCGATGGCTTTCCTTAATTCTTTCACTGCCAACTTAGCTTTCTGTTCCACTGATAGCTCTTTTGGTAGCTTGTTGAGAAGTGAAGCTATAATCTCTCCTTGCTGAGGAGTCTGGGCATAAATAAGCTTCAAAAAGGGGTTTTTCGAGCTTTCTTCCCCCTTAGCTGGTAATTCCTTCTTCTCTACCTTATGACTCCCTTAGCTTTCCTTTTAGTTCTTTCAAGGCCTCATCTTTCCCCTTTTTTGTCATCATCACCAAACGAAAGGGTCAGGCCAGGGAACAATCCACTGAGAATAATGTCAAGTCGGCTATTCGTAGAATTTTGCTTGTCATCTGCTTTGGAGTAAGCCGTCAATTTCCCGATTGAAGCCTTGGACTCACCGCCATTAATTTCATTTTAGCCTGGAGAACATCGAATCATTTGGTTCATGGTGGCCTCGAGTCTTGCAATTTCGCTCTTGTGTTGCGCCTAAGTAACTCCATGTCCAACTTGTGGGATTCTTCAATTCTCACCATATACTCCTTCCGCTCTCGGTGAAATCGTATATTATCCGCACTCCAAACTAGCAAATCGTACAAAGAGTGACTTGAAGTAACGGACTTGCTCTAATCTCATAGCGGTTGTTTGAGTAGCCCATTCTCTGATTCGTAGAACAACACCTCGAATATCCCCCGCCGATATTTGCATCACGGTTGTCCAGTTTTAGGTCTAACGAAGCTAAGTCGTGTTCCATTTTCTCAATTTCTTTGCAAATGGCTTTAAAAGCCTTTTGGAAGTTGGTTGTAGAAGCGGACTCTTCCTCAGGCCAAACAACATCAAAGTCGAAACCTATAGGCACTATCGTTGATTCACCGGATACCACGCCTACTTCCATAGTGTACTTGGCTTGCTCTCTGCGCACTTGGCATCCGCAGGTGGTAATTCGGCTTCAAAATGGAATATCTCTTCAAACATGTTGTCTGGGACCAGAGGGATTTCATGTTAGAAAATGTTTTTATCATGATTTTGATGATTTTGTTTAAATGAGTTTTTACACCAAATCAATATTTATAAATGTTGTTCAAATAGTCACGAGCGATCTAAAATGCCTTTATCTTTTCGGAGTACTTCTTGAAGTTTATTTTTGACAAAATTGGACAACACATAAATGTTTTATCATGATTTTAATGATCTTATTTAAAAGTGTTTTTACATCAAAACAATGTTTCTAAATATTATCCAAATACTCCCTATCGATCTAAAATATTTTTACTAATTTTTTGGAGTATTTCTTGAAGTTTATTTTCGACTAAAATTGGACAACTCCTCTGTTTTGAGGTCAACCGGTCGCCCTATAGGGCATCCCGTATCTGAAAGTTATGCAAAACAGAGAACAACCTGTTTGCTGAAAAAAGGGGGGTAGACCAAGTGGTCGACCGGTGTCTGAAGATGGCTCTTTGTTTCTGATCTTTTCTGTATTGAAAAATTAAGAGGGCAACCGGTCCAACAGGGGATCGACCGGTCGGACCTCCCGTCGACCGGTCCCCCTGTGTAAAATAGTGCGATCTATTTTCAAAATCCTATTTCTACTCGACCGGTCGACATATGTTTTTGACAGCAAAATTCAAACCATTAGACAACCATTATCTGCAAGATTTACTTTAACAATTTTGTACAACATTTCTACATCTTGTGATCTTCTTTTTGTAGACAAGAGTGGAGATGGAGGAGCCTATATTGGAGATCCAATCTTGAAGACTCTCCTATAAATAGAGGAAGACTTGAAGCAAACAAAACATAACAACACAAGCAAACACACAACAAAAAAATCTGCAAATTTCTTTAAGCTTTCACTTTCAACATTCTTGTTTTATTTATAGCTTAAGTATTTCACTTTCACATCTTGAGGTTTAGGCTTTATTTCTTGATTACACTTGCACTCAAAACTGTATTATTCATTATCGAGTTGTAATCTTGAATTTGTGGTCATCATTCAACACAAGATGTCCTTGTGAGTGTTCTTGTGGTAAGAACACACTTGGATGATCTAGGTGTTAGGTGTAAGAAGATTGTGGTAATCTTCTTGTTAAAGAGTTTGGTGCTCTTTGAGGTGTTGAAGAATTTGATGTTCTTCAAGGTTGAAGATTGTGGTAATCTACATAAGGTGCCGTAGAAGATTGTGGTAATCTTCAAGGGAGATTGTGGTAATCTCCAAAGAGCTGTTGTAAGGTGATGTTGTATTAATTGTGGTAATTAATAAAATTCTTTTTCTTTTTCGAAACCCATCCCGGATATACTGAGTTGGTAGAACACATAGTCCCTAGGTGGGGTGAAGCTTTATAAATCAACGTGTGTTGTTTACTTCCACACTTCCATTCTTGTCTTGGCTTATTACATTCAAAAAAGAGGGCATAATCGAGAAAATGGGTATAATCTATTCACCCCCCTCTAGATTATCGTAGCCACTTGGACTTACAAGTGGTATCAGAGCCAAACTCTTTGGCAAGCTCGTTCCACATCGCGAGTAAAGAGGAACGATCAATGGCTACGAATGAAGTCTACCTTACCGGCGCCTCCACCAACAAGCCACCACTATTTGATTCCAAAAATTATGCATTTTGGAAAGAAATAATGGAATGCTATTTACAAAGTTGCGGGTTTGATATTTGGAACACGGTCATTAATGAAGAATCCATCCCGATGATAGACGCACCTCACACCTCAAAAGTCCTCAAGGAGCTCAATGATGAAGAGAAGAAAATCCTCTCCTTAAACGGTAAAGCTCTTAATATTATTTATTGTTCACTTACCACTTTGGAATATGATCATATTATAGGAATTCGATCGACACATAAAATATGGAGAAAACTAGAAGCTATCTATGAAGTATATGCAAATGAAAGGAGCTACTCAAATGCATCTAATTCTCAATTGGATACAACATCAAATCCAACAACATGGGATGAGCTTCTTACAACTTCCGACGATGAAGAAGTCGAACAATGTCTTATGGGCATCGAAGAAGAAAACGAGGTACACTCTAAACCATCTACTTCTTATGATAATGAATTACAAAATGATTATAGTGATTTGCAAAATGATTTTGATGAGCTTCAAAATAAATTCCAAAAGTTTGCTTGTTAAATACAAAAATTTGAAAAATGAATTCCATGTTTTGAAAAATGATAAGGATAATTTATTTTCTTCTTATGAATCACTTTCATGTGCTCACACCACCACACTTAATAAGATTAGAATCCTTGAAAAGGAAAATAGTACTTTTGTTGAGGATATTAATTGCATGAAAAAAAATTTATTAAAATTCAACTTGAGTACCGATAAAATGACCAAAATTATTGATGTTCATAGTTGTAATAATTTGAAACTAGGACTTGATCATAAACCTAATGTTTTTAATCATATGAAAAAGAATCAGTCTTTAAGCATGTTGGTCACTATGCTCCTAAAATTATTACTTGCTTCTATTGTGGTAAAAAGGGTCACACAGCTAATTCTTGTCGGGCTAGAAATAGCTCTAATCATTTTTGGAGACCTAAAAGTCTCAAAGCTAATCCCAAAGGACCCAAACACTTGAGGGTACCACAAAACAATGTCATATTAGGTACTCGGTGGAATAATTATCAAAGAAAATTCATACCGCCAAGAAGACATCAAATGCACGTTTCATCTTATCAAAGGAGAAGACATCACCACAATGAATTTCCAAGAAGGAAATATGATCAACAAAGGGAAGGACACAATCATTGGAATTGACAAAATTGGAGAAGACATCATCAACAAGATTAACTTCTCAAGAGGAAGATACTATCAACAAAGGGAAAGACACAACCCGTGGAAATGGCGAAATTGGTAAACCGTTTCTCTCCTTATTTAAATACGCATAATATTTTATGTATGCTTGTATTTTTGCTTTCAAAATGATTTTTCAAAAATATTTTAAAAATGAGGACTTCTATACATTTGTGTTCTTAAATTTTTTTGAAAAGGAGACATTGCATGATGTTTTTAAAAAATCTTGTGCATTTACTAAGACTAATGTGTTTTATTATCTCTTATGGATTTATATAGCATAAGCATTCTTGTGACATCTCTTATTGCTTTAGCCTACACTTTTACCATTATGTTTTGTGCAAGAATTGTTTAAGAATTGTGTAGGATATATATATCTTCATAAATGACCATCTACGTCATAATATGTCAAAAGTGACATAAACTATCGAGGTACGCTCACCATTTTTATTCATCTCAAAGACTCGATATATTTTTGCCGTATGCCTATGTGCTTGCTTTCCAAAATATTCCAAAATATCTCATACAAGTGCCATTAAGAGAATTTTTCAATTTTTTGAAAGGCACTATTCGATAAAGCTTGTTTTATCCGAGACTTTGTAAGGCACTATGGACTCGGCTTCATTATCGGATTCCAGAAATTCTGTGTCAATGGTTTCTTGGGAATCACTGAGAATGCTGATTCAGGCTTCTTCATCAGCCGTCTCTACATGAGAGATTTGCTCTTTCTCACCTTCTTTACTTAAGGAAGTCTCAACCTCCTTTAGGCCTTCATTACCCCCAGCAGTATCAACCGTTGTAGGGCCTTCAACATCCCTATGTGCAGTCTCAACTGCAGTAGGGTCTTGGACAGATTTTCCTTCGGCAGATTCAGCTACCTTGGGGTCTTCTGTGGCATCCATCGGAGTCTCAACTCATAGGATTGCACTTTCAGGACCAGGAGTCTCAACTCCCATGGTCTCAATTCCATCCTTTGCCTTAGCTGCATCAGCAGCGTCATCGGCCTTCAGTGCAAAAGAAGCTTCAGCTGAGACAGTCTCAACCGTCTGAGCTTCGTCAACTTCACTCTGCTGATCCATTGATTTCTCACCTTCACCTTCCTCCGACCTAGCTGTGGTGGAGAGAGCTTCCCCCTCAGCTGGCGCACCAGCGAAGTTAACAATTATGGGGTCACTCTACTCCTGAGACCCGACTATTTTTCCTTTTAAGTAATCAGCCATGGGGGCAGGTGTCTCGACATCTTCAGAGCTTGGCTTGGCTAGGGTGCCCACTTCATCTCCTTCACTAGCTTCATCGCCATCTCCCTAAGAGCCATTTTCAGATTGCACGGGGGATGTGGTGGCAGCAATGCCAGTCGCTATCTTTTGCGCCACTCCCAAGGGATTAGATCGAGGAGAGAGTTGGGAAGACTCTCCTGGACCCTCTTGCATTTGTTGTTCGTGCATGGATTTTGATTATTCAATAGCATGTTGGAACTCGGCCTTCGCAACTGCTTCAGCAGGATCAATCTCTTCTAGAACGCTGCTATCAGTCAATTCCATGTGATGCTCATGATCTCCAGGGAACATGCACATCTATGATTTTTCAAGAGCTTTGGTTTCTCCAAAGCTTTTTCCTTTTCATCTTCTTTGATGGCACGAAGGGCGTCCATACAAAATTCTTCATTAAGGGTATAGTGGACAAAGACGTTTCCTAGAAGCATAAGAGCTCCTATTCTTCTTCGATGTACTCTAGGTGCTCAAATTGTTGTCAAGAGAAATCCAGCTTCCATCGTCTCCAGTCCCTCAATCTCTGCTGAATATCTGGGTAGACTGGAGAGTACATAATCACGTCGTCATCATCATCTCCATCTTCCAGAATCATAGCAAGTGGAGCTTGCTCCTCCTCAGGTATATTTGCATCGGTCTGAGGGGACGAGACAACTCTTTCATCAAGAGTCTCAGCTATCTCAGCTCTTTGCTTCTCCACATCTATCTCACGAGCAGCTGGGTCTTCTATACTCTACTGATCGACATCAGCAGTCTTCGGGACATCCTTAGTGGATACATCTCCACCATCCTTCGCTTGAGACTTCTCTTCTTGAGCATCGGCAGTCTCTTTGGGTTTCTCTGGCTGAGTTGCAGACTCAGCTTTCTCCAGACCAGACTTCCAAACAAGTCTTCTCCTCTTGGTCTTGACAAGAGGAACAACATCCTCTTCAAATGTTTCAATGGTGGCTTCGGCTCCACCATTTTTATCATTTTCACAATAGGCGGCTTGTGAGACACAACAGTGCGCTTCTTCTTACAACCGGAGAAGGCATAGGTGAATCCTTCTCGGTCTCGGCTGCGGGGGCAGGGGCTTTTGGGTCGGATGCTGGGGCATGAGCCTTCTTGGACTTGGCTGCAGGGGTAGGTGCTTGCAGCTCTCTTCTTCTGAATAGGCTTGGGGGAGAGAGCTGGAGCAGTCACATCAGTGTCTTCAGCAGGGTCAGCTGACTCACCCTCACTCATGTCAGCTTTCCTGGCATGCGCCTTCCTCTGAGCTCCAGAAAGGTTTGCCTTGAACATCTTCTTGTTCACATGGAATGGCTTTCCATGGAACAGGGCAATTCCTTTTACTTCTATCAAGTGGCCAATCACCAGGCCATACCCCAATGAGCATCCGAAAGTCCCATCTTCCTTGAAGGACTTATTGATCACGTTCTGGCAGATACGGCTGAAGATAAACTCAGCCCAGTTAATCTTCTTTTCTTCCATGATCGCATCCATCACCACCATCTCTGTCCTAGATAGCTGGTCAAAACTTCCAAACTTCATATCCACGCACTTGGACATGATGTCCATCAGTTTGTGGTAATCTTCCTTGATCAATTCTTTCTTGGCTATATAGAAAGCCTTAGCAGCTGATTCAGGCTTCGCTATTTCTTTCCAAGCCGCAACAATGTTAACATCCTTCTAAGAAATCTCCTTCAGCCCGTCAGAGGGCAGCTTGCAATGCTCAACAAGGTCCGCAACAGTGATCTTGATAGCCTTACTATGAACACATGAGCGAATCTCATCATCATGCACTTCGTTTCACGTAGAACATCGCGACCTCCTCTAGATACGTGTGAGAAAACTCCATAGTGAGAAAGTTGTTCAGACCAGACTTCTCAAGCTTCTCAGCAATCTTCTTCACCAGGCTTCATCAGCACCCTGTTTCACCATCCCCTTGAAGTCCACTATTGATCCTGAGTGGATCTTCTCAGATAACTTAACAAAATCATATGATGCTTCCATTTTCAGAGAAAATAACCGGTCAAAAATGCGAAAAATCTTGAGTTTAGAAAGTAGGGTTTTCGAACTTTTTGCAGAGAGTGTTTCTTGCTTGTTGAAGACGAGAGAGTTTTTGTAAGGAGAGAGAAAAAGTGTTTTCGGCTTATATTGGACTTGAAAGGATGGTTTTCGGAATTTGAAAAACTTGATCAAAATCGACGATCAGGATCTAAACTTCAAAACCGTATTAATTTTCCCGCATTAAATGCAGCAGCATTTATATCCAATCATATGCTTAACCGTGCAGCTTTTTGTAGTGACAGCCATAATTACGCTGACGTCATCCTTAAAAACATTCCCTCTCGCATAAAACGACTGTGTTATTGTCACTTAGCTCATAAATAACTCACCTTATATCCAAAAGTGACTTGACTTTGCTTTTCTCGTCACATTAGATCACTCAGCTGGCAGCTAACTCAATACAACTGATTTTCCATCTAGGCTATTACACTTGACTGAAATGTGAAACTTGCTCATTTTACATTCTCTCTTCTTTTGTCTCTGTTGATTGAGTTTTCTGAGTATCATAACTCAGCTCAATTAACCCTAGCTCATTCTTAAGCTCTTCAAATCTTGATTCACATAAGGGCTTTGTGAATATGTCAGCTAACTGCTTATCAATTGAGATGTATTCCAAAGTGATGTCTTTCTTTTCAACATGATCTCTTATAAAATGATATCAGACATCAACTTGCTTTATTCTTGAGTGCAACACTGGATTCTGAGTGATTGCAATAGCACTAGTGTTATCACACATAATTGGAATCTCTCTTTCTTCTATATCATAGTCTCTCAGATGTTGTCTCATCCATAATACTTGGGCACAACAATGCCCAGTATGTATGTACTGCTCACCGTGGATGTAGCTATTGAATTCTGTTTCTTGCTGAACCAAGAAACCAATTTGTTTCCAAGCATTTGACATGTACCTAATGTACTCTTCCTGTCAACTCTACATCCAACATAGTTTGAGCCTGAGTATACTACCAGCTTGAATCCCCTTCCTTTGGATTCCATAAGCCAACTTCTTGGCATCCCTTCAAATACCTTAGGATTCTCTTAGCTGCAGTCATGTGACTTTCTTTTGGTGCAGATTGAAATCTAGCACATACACCTACAACAAAGGTGATGTCTGGTCTGCTTGCTGTTAAATAGAGCAAAGATCCAATGAGGGCTCTATATCTAGTTTGATCAATAGCTTTGCCATCTGCATCCATGTCCATCTGGACTGATGTGTTCATAGGGATCTTCACTGATGATTTCTCTTTCATGTCAAACTTCTTCATCGAATATCTGGTATACTTGGTTTGACTTATGAAGGTGCCATCCTTCATTTGCCTGACTTGAAGTCCCAAGAAGAAAGTTAGCTCTCCCATCATGCTAATCTCAAATTTGCCTTGCATGAGGTTTGAAAACTTGTCACACAGCTCTTTATTTGTGGATCCAAAGATGATATCATCCACATATATTTGAACAAGCAGTATACTCTCTCCATCTTGAATTCTGAAGAGTGTTTTGTCAACTTTGCCTTTGGTGAATCCATTGTCAATTAGAAACTGAGACAATGTATCATACCAAACACTTGGTGCTTGTTTCAATCCATACAATGCCTACTTGAGCTTGTAGATTTTATCTCCAATAGTTTTCTGCTCAAAACTTGGAGGTTGTTCAACACAGACTTCTTCCTCTAATAGTCAATTCAGAAATGCACTTTTCACATCCATTTGATATACAATGAAGTTCTTATGTGTAGCATAAGCAAGAAACATTCTTATTGCTTCCAATCTGGCAACACGAGCAAAGGTTTCATCAAAATATGTACCTTCTTCTTGGCAATAACCTTTGGCTACCATCTTGCTTTGTTTCTGACAACAAATCCTTCCTCATTCATCTTGTTTCTAAATACCCACTTAGTACCAATAACATTTTGGTGAGTAGGTCTTTAAACTAATTTCTATACTTTGTTTCTTTCAAACTGGTTGAGCTCTTCTTGCATGGCCTGAATCCAATGTGTATATTCCAATGCTTGAGACACATCTTTAGGCTCTATTTGGGAAATAAAACAAGTGAACATTGATTCATGTTGTGCTCTGGATCTGGTTCTTATGCCATCTCTTACAACTCCAATGATTAGCTCGGTGGATGGTCTCTCGGCCATCTCACATCGTTTGGAGTAAGTCTGGATTCATCGTCTCACAAATGGTTATCTTGAAACACTTCTTCATCATCATTCACCGCAGACCTTCCAGCTGTCTTTGAGATTCAGCTATCTCATCGTCTTCAGGGTTGAGTGCTCTCACGTCTGCTTCAACATAAGGACTCTTCTCGTATAGTTGGCTGATTCTGTTTTTCAGCTAACTCGTCAATGTCTTCTCCATTTACATTTGGCTCATCAAATACCATATGGATAGAATCTTCTATGAACATAGTCCTCTTGTTTAGCACTCTATAGGTTTACTCTCAGCTGAGTATCCCAAAAAGATACCTTTATCAGCCTTAGCATCAAAAGCCTTCAAATTGTCCTTCCCATTGTTGTGAATGAAGCACTTACATCCAAAGATCTTGAAATATCCAACATTTGGCTTTCTCCCTGTCCAAATTTCATAGGGAGTCTTGGTTAATTGCCTGTTTATCATGCATCTATTTTGATTATAGCATGTTGTATTTATGGCTTTAGCCCAAAATCTCTTAGGCAATCCAGCTTCAGCTAACATTGTCCTTGCAACTTCCTTGAGAGTTTGTTCCTTCTTTCAGCTACTCCATACTGCTGTGGAGTCCTTAGCTGATAACTCATGAGCAATACCATTTTCAACACAATACTGAGTTATAATTCCATTGACAAACTCAGTTCCTCTGCCAGACCTTATCTTTATAATGGTTTGGCTCTTTTCATTTTGAACTCTTCTCATCAGCTGAGGCAACTTCTGCAGTGTTTCCTTCTTTTTGCACATGAAAATTGTCCATGTATATCTTAAATAGTCATCCACCACCACTAAGGTGTATTTCTTTCCACTGATGATAGCTGGCTCAACTGGACCAAATAAATCCATATGCAACAGATGCAATATCCTTGTTGAAGAAGGACTTGGCTTATCCTTGAATGATGATTTGATTTGCTTTCCCATCTGACATGCATCACAAATACTTTATTTCATGTACACTAAGTCTGGCAATCCTTCAACAAGGTGACTCCTTGCAAGCTTGTTGATTGTCTTGAAATTCAGATGACTCAGCTTCTTATGCCATAGCCGACTTGATTCGGTTGTGCTCCTTGCAAACAGACATGTGCTTGGTGTAGCAGTAGACCAATCCACTACATACATGTTCTTCTGCCTTGTTCCTTGCAGCACTATCTCATTTTATTCAACATCCTTGATCTGGCATATCCCCATGTTGAATCCCACATTGTAGCCTTTGTCACAGAGTTGGCTGATGCTTAACAGGTTCAAGTTGAGACCTTCAACATATGCAACATCTGTGATCTCCAGTCCATTCTTCTTGATGGATCTTGTGCCTTTGATCTCCCCTAGAGCTTCATTTCCTACAAATATGACTTTTGCACCTTTGATCTCCTTGAATCTTAACAGATTTCTTTTATTCCCTGCCATATGTCTGGAACAGCCACTATCCATGTACCAGGTTCCTTGGCACTCAGCTGTTCCTTGAACCTGCAATCAAGGAAATTAAATATTAGGTACCCATACTTGTCTGGGTCCTGGGGGGTTAGTGCTATAAGATGCTCCAACCAATCTATAGCCAGATGATCTGACTCTAAGAGGTTGCCAATATCAGTTCCATAATCATAATGCACATTAGCAAATTGCTTGGGGATTTTAGGATCATACAGCTGTCTCTTTTGTCTGTATGCGTGTGTGTTTGTTTTAGCAACTGCTTTCTTGGGGTAGTTGTGGAATTTCTGGGTGTAGTGCTTGGGTGCATATGTGTGCTGATAATAACTCTTTTGCCTTGGGAATGACCTTTGATGAAGTTGAGGTCTTTGCCATTTTAGCTTGTGTCCCATAGGTCTTTGCTGATATTTCACATGATTGTTCCAATCAGCTTGGTTTGGATAATTTCTACCATTCCCATCATATGTATTTATTTGATGAAATCTTTGGGGCTTTTGGTAGCTCTGTTTGGCTTTTACAGAGTATTTTTTGTTGGGAGTTTGCTGATGGACTTGTCTGAATTTCTTCTCAGTTGTCCTTTCAGCATACTCTACTGGCTTCTTTCCTTTTCCCTTATAACCAAGTCCAGTATGATTGTGATTGTGTTTTAGTGTGGATGTTGGTGCAACATATGGTGTTTTGGGTTTTTGGATTCCCTCATTGCTTGAGGATCCTTTCTCCAAAATCACTCTGGGAATTTGACTATGCACAAAGGAATTGAATTTTATGCATGTCTTATCTCCACCCTCGTTTTGGCTCATAATAATTTCATCCAATGATTTGGGTGCTTTTTGTAAATGAGGCAATCACATTTTTTAGATCTTTTTTCTCTTTTCTAAGTAGCAGATAACTCTACTAAGATTTTGGCATTCTCAGCCTTCAGCTTAGTGTTCTCATCAGTTATGTGACGTCAGCTGTGAGTTTTGGCTTTTAAGCTGGATGTTTTCCTCATTTAAAAGTGTGCGTGAGGTTTTAATGTGCTCAAAATCTTTCATCATTTTGCCTAATGAATCATAAAGATCTGTGGATGATGAAGTGCGTGTATCACAGTCACTATTACTTGAATCAGAATGAGATGAGTTAGAATGTACCTCATCTTCTTGATTTTGCTCTTTGGCCATGAGGCATATCATAGCCTCTCCTCTGTATCACTTGAGTAGTCTGTTTCACTACTATCTGAGTCTGCTGGCTCTTTACACTTGGTTGGCTCAGCAGCCAACAATGCTTTATTCTTTTCTTGTCTTCTTTCCCTGAAGACTCTCCTATCCTCCTCATTTCTGTATTTGTTGATTGGTGGATAGGAACAGTCAACAGCAAAGTGTCCTGGTTGTCTGCAATTCCAACACAGGTTTTCAGCTCTCTGATAGTCAGCTCTTTGATGCTCAGCTCTCTTGGGTGGCCTGTCCTCCCTTGCTTTGGAAAGTACTGAATGTCTCCTGGAGGTCTCACCCTTATTTCTTTTGTAGTTCTTGTTAAAGAACTTGTTGAATCTCTTTACCATGAGGACAATTTTCTCCTGGTCAATGGTCTCCTTTGGATCAGCTTTCTTTCCTTCACTGGCCAATAATGCAGTTGTCTTGGGTACAACTGTCTCATCTTGCTCTTTTCTTCTCAGCTCAAATTCATACGCTTTGAAGTCTGAGAATAGCTCATGATTCGATGTGTTTGAGAGGTCCATTGAATGTCTCAGGGCCATGACCTTCATTTCCCATTCAAGTAGGAGGGATCTTAGTATCTTCATGCACATGTCCTTCTGAGTGTACTCATTTCCAAGAGCTGAAAGCTCATTAGTGATTTCTGTGAATCTGGCATCCAAACGATCCAGGCGTTCACCTGCAAGCATTTTAAAATTTTCAAATTTTTGAACAGCAACAGTTAATTTATTCTCTTTAATATGTTCTGATCCTTCACAAATCAGGGTTAGCTTATCCCAGATTTCTTTGGCTAATTTGCATGACTTGACTTTGTTGAACATGGCCTTGTCCAACGTCTTGTAGAGAATATCCTTGGCCACATTGTCTAGGTTATATCTCTTTCTATCTTCATTAGTACATTCACTGCGAGGTTTTTCAACCATGGCTGGTCTAGCCTTTGATAGTGCAACATTTTCTCCTTCAGCTGGAGGTGCTCTTCTCACAGCAGTATTAACCTTCATTATTTGCAGTGGTCCATCTTCTATCACAAGCCACATTTCATCGTGTAAGGCTGATAGGTGAACCTGCATGCGAATCTTCCAGTCATCAAACTCTTCCACCAGTAAACATAGGAATACGAGTTAGATTTGCTTCCATGATAATGACTTTGCTTTAAAGATGAAAGACTTTGAAAACACAAGTGTTAAATCTTTTGAAAAGATTGAGATCTAGTTCAGTAACCAGTGCGGAAGGCTCAATGAACCAACCACTCAGGTACAACTTGTAGGTCCCAAGGGGTGTAGTGTAAGGTTTATAGGGGGATTGAATAAACGTTACCAAATTTTAACTTTTTAGTCCTTTTAAAATATTCAACAGAGTTTACTCAAATCAACTGGGTCCTTGGGAGACAGCTAGGTTGGCTTTCTTCAGCAACCCACTTAATAGACTCGACTGAGCTGTTGATAGTATAACTTAGCTGCATCAGCTAACACTTAACTTTTAGATGATTTAGTTTTTAACAACGGAAGACTTAACACCCTTTGTTAAATTTAAGCTCATTTTTAACACTTGTTGTAGCACTTGTTATTATCAGTTGGATAGCAATATAACTTATCACAGATATGAAAATATAAGCAAGAAAGTAAATGTTGAAAGTAAATGACACAAAAACATTTATAGTGGTTCGAGGATGGGGTAATTCATCTAATCCACTCTTCTTCAACCATTGGAGAAATCCACTGGATAACAGATCAAGTTACAAAGCAATTTTCGAGTCTACGACATGATCTTGATCACACAAAGTGGCTTCTCCTCGCGACTCGGCTTCTTCACAAGACAACGCGCACTACTTGACTCCCTTCAAGTCCTTGGAAATGATCACACAACCTTTCAACAAACTTGAAACTTCTGGTTTGACCTTGAACCTCACTACAGCTCCTTCAAACTTGGAGAGTAGACCCCTTTTCATTCTTGAAACTTTTCCTCTTCAACTGCTTGAAGTAATCTTTCCTTCACAATGTGTGTTGGATCGAGTTTCTTCGAGTTTTAGGCTTGAGGAATTTATTGATAAGCTTTGAGAATATTGCAGGTTATGCTTGCTTGATAGTTGCTTGATTCATTCGTGCTTGGTTCAGGTATTTTTCTCAAATGCTTCCTCAGCCTTTTATAGTGCTCATTTGAAAATTTTCAACTCCAGAAACTGGAAATGGACCATGGAAACATAAACAAACATGTCATACTTTCTAAGGGGTGGATCCAATGAGACCACATTTTATGGTGAGACAGTGTGGACTGATCTCAACCATTCTCTATATACATCAAATGATAGAATTAGTATAGGATAATAATACATTAACCAATTAATTAAATCTCTAATAAGGGTAAAATTGTCTATCAAAATATGTGGGGGTCGTCCAATATGGAATCAGTTATGGGGAGAGAGATAATCACATGCTGCTACCATGAATTAAGGATATATATATATATATATATATATAGAGAGAGAGAGAGAGAGAGAATCACGATCCTCTTTCCAAAAAACGGAAATCCTCTTTACACTGTATATTTAACATATATATACTACATAGTTAGAGCTGTTATAATGTATATATTATATATATAATATGTTGCATATGATTCGTGTATGTGTTCACCGATGATTATACTGCATATTTAACATATATTTATTGTATGTTTAACACTATTATACTGTATGTTTAACATGTATGTAATGCATATTAAAATTGTCAAACAAAAACATGTGGAGGCCGTAAATTAAGGAATCAGTTAGAGGCCGTAAATTAAGGAATCAGTTAGAGAGAGAGAGAGAGAGAGAGAGAGAGAATCACGCTCATAACATGTGGGGACCGTGAATTAAGGAATCGATTACAGAGAAAGACAATCACACTCATTATTATACTGTATATTTAACATATAATTATTGCATATTTAACACTATTATACAGCATATTTAACATATATGTAATGCAAATTAAAAATTGTCGAACAAAAACATGTGGGGACCGTGAATTAAGGAATCAATTATAGGGAGAGAGAATCACGTTCATTATTATACTGCATATTTAACATATATTTACTTCATATTTAACATTATTATACTGCATGTTTAACCCATATGTACTGCATATTAAAATTGTCAAACAAAAACATGTGGGGACCGTGAATTAAGGAATCAGTTATATGGCAAATGACTAATCTACTCTTATTCGAATTAAAATAAAAAAATGCTTAAAATTCAATTAAATCTCAGCCTTTGAAAAAATTAAATAAATGGATAGGATTAGTCCACACTGTCTTACCCTAGGAATGGGGTATCATTTGATCCAATTCCTACTATCTAGAGTAAAAGCGACACATTTTATAATAAAAAGTGGTACTGTTAAACAATGTTGTATGTAACTTTACAAGTAAATAATAAACTCTTTTTTTTTTTTTGAGTGATATTTTTTGAGTTTAAAGTGATATTATGTTAAGGGAACTATTAATATAATTTTGTTGTTTTGAAAAATATACTCCCTCTGTCCCAAAAAGATAGACCACCTTTTCTTTTTCGTCCGTCCCAAATTATAGGCTTGTTTTCTTATTGAGATTATTAATTATACAACAATAGACTAAATTACCCCTATTTAATTTACTTTGTTTTAAATAAATTTCATTAGTTCAAGATAGTTGGAATACTACATTATAATAATATACCACCATTCAATGCAAGGGCAAAATAGGAAGACTATGGAAAAAATTATAATCCCAGTTATATTTATTATGTTTTCTTAATCTATGTGAATTGTTCTACTTGCCTATCTTTATGGGATGGAGCGAGTACTTTTTAGAGTAAAAGTGATTTTTTTAAATAAAAAGTGATACTTTTGAACAATGAAATTTTATATAACTTTGCAAGTAAATAATTAGTTTTGTTACTTTTCAAAGTAAAATTGGTATTTTCGAGTCTAAAGTGATATTATATCAAGGAAAACTACTAATGTAACTCTGTTACTTAGAAAACACATTTTTTTATAGTAAATATGATTTTTTTTTAATAAAAAGTAATACTTTTTAATAAGGTTGTATATAACTTTACAAGTACCCTAAATGGGTGCCTTTATAAAAAAAAAACTTTACAAGTAAATGATTAGTTTTGTCCCTTTGAAAACGTATACTTTTCATAGTAAAAGTGATATTTTTAATAAAAACTGATACTTACCGAGTCTAAAGTGATACTTTGATTTGTCACCACATAATTTTACAAAATACCACGGAGCCCTAATGATGCAGTTTCTCCTCCTAATATTACAAAAATACTACGGGTTGGGCCAAATAGTGACCCAGCACTATTTTTGGAGTCCAAACTTCGACTCAAAATGAAAATACACATAAAATATCCGCCCGACCCAGTGTTTCCGGCCTAATGGGCCAGGTTAAATAGGCTCGGTTCATTTTGGACCTCCAAAAATGAACTCCAGTTTGACATTTTTAATTGGGCCGGGCTTATTTTGACAGCTCTAAAAATACCACCACCCAAAAAATTACATAAATGTCAATGGATTTTGGGTTGGATTTTCTCACATATTTAGATCCGTGAGATGGTCATATATAATTTTTTGTCATGCATTCATAAGTATTGGAAGTTTTCTCCAAAGAAAAGGAAATGAATAAAAGAACGAATGAATGAAGTAGAATAGGAGAGTGCTCAACCTTACTTTTGTTTCTTCGTTTGGTTTAAATTTAAATAGATATTATGTGAATAATAATTAAATAATTTATAGAAGCTACGTAATAGATTTGAACCAATTACATCTTTGTCAAAATATTATTTTTAATTTAAAACTAGTGAAATATATTGGCTTACATTATGATTTTAAAAATTTATGCAAAGTAGGCCCTATGTCAATTTTGAGGAGTTGGAGAATGGAGATAAGACTAAATGCAAAATCATTAAAACTGTTTTCATAATTCCTGTATATTAACGTAAGGAAAATTTTCATGAAGCTGTTGGGTTTATAGTGAAATTAACCCAAGAACAAAAACCATACTACCAAACACCATGAAGATTTTAGCTATATGCAATTATCCATCCCCTTTTTGAAAGAATTTGGACCACTACTTTCCGCACATTCTTGGGCGAGCAAGTCTCTTGTGAGACGGTCTCACGGATCTAAATCCGTGAGACGGACCTCCTAAGGGCTCCGTCTTGAGAACATGAACCATGAAAATAAATTTAAAAATAATAACGAACCATGAAGAAACAAAAATAAACCCTAAAAACATGAACCATGAAGAATAAACCCGAAAAATAAAAATAAACCCAAAAAATAAAAAATAAACCCTAAAAAAAACTAAAAATTCTAAAAACCCAAATCAATTAAAAATAAACCCGAGAAACTAAATAAACCCTAAAAAAATAAATATAAATCCTAAGAAAAATAAAATCTGAAAAAAAAAACCCTTTAAAACTTTATGTAAGGGTTAAAATCTCATGATCTAAACAGTAAGACAATCGCTCACGCAAGTTTTTGCCTTCTTGGGCTGAAGCTTAAATGGGCTTAAGCAATCTAATACTTGAAACGATGTAGCTTTCCCCATGATCCATCATTCAATAAGACTTGCTTCATTGATTTGTTATTTTATTTTATTTGCTTTTAGTTTTTATTTTTTTGATAATCCAGATTTTAGCCATCACAACTTTAAGCAAACTACTCCTGGACCTCACCGGCCCCATCCCTGGAGCTTCAATAAGTATGTAAATCGCGGGATGTACCTCAACAGTCATATAAATCAATCCAAATTGCAGAAATTGAAATGAAGACTTGAGTGTTTCAATCAAAGCTCAATTTACAAGCTCGAACGTTACTTTATTCTCTAGTTACTGTACAGTAATAGCCTTCACGAGTTGACATACATATGCTGAAAAAGACTATACCAAAGTTGAACCACTCTATTTACAAGTATACATAAGCAACAATCTTACTCTAAGCAGTTTGCATATGGAGACTCGAACCAGGGATGGACTCAATATCATCTCCCTTTTCCACCGTTAGATCGTCTAAACTCTGTATCGGTTGGTTTAAGCCTCGGACAAACTGCGCGAACAAAGAAAAATGCTCGGGAGAAAAGAAGTAAGCTCCCATTCTTTGGTACATAAACAAATCCGCAACCGCATTTTCGTCCATCAAATTCTTTCTAATCCTTTTTAAACCCTTGGAAACACCCGAAACTAACGAATTTTGGCCGGACATTTCTACTCCGTGCGTTCTGCAAGAAGAGGTTATTTGTGCGAGTAATGATTCTGGGCTCGAGCGAGATTCGACTTGCTCGAATTCATCTGATAGGTCCATCCCCGGGAGTATCATTTTGCAAGAATATTTCGAGAATATTTTAGCAATGTCATCGTACCCATCTCTTTTAGCTGTGTTATAGAAACCGGCAGTTAATTCTGAAGGGTGCGAACGTGTTTTATACCACGAGTGCATCAGAGGGACTTTAGCAGAAACTGTAATAGAGGCATCCTTGAAAGCTGAGGCAGCAAGCGACAAAATTCGATCTCCGTGAGATATCAGCTGATTTGAATACCAAGATAAGAAAAAATCGCCGTATGGGGTCTCCCAAGATCCGCCGTTTTCCATGAAAAAACCACCCGAGATTGGACAATTGTCGTAGGCCGGGGCATCATGGGGACCATCAAGTCCCCATAGAGGATTTCCGTGTTTTTCAGCATGCTGCTTGAGATTGCTGAGCATATTTTTGTCGTAACACTGGAATTCTCCAGCTCCATGATAATTGCTTTTGACTCGACCGTGGTGAGATGGGTATCGAAGCTCACCATCTGGTCCAAGACCAATGGATATGCCCTGCAGTATACAAAGAGATGCAGCTAGAATCAGTAATCCGTGTCGCAAATTTGAAAGGGTAAATTACAAAACCATCCTGGACGTTCAGTCTAATTACAAAAAGACCCAACTATCTTTTAAAATTACAAACACATATAATTCTGATGTATCTAAAGGTTTGTATCTACTTAACAAATATCCCCCTCTTAAGGCTGAAATTTGTAAAATAGGAACAAATACCAAGGGGTATTTGTAAATTTGAAAGATAGCTGAGTTGTTTCATAATTAGATTGAACCTCAATGGTATTTTTTAGGGTTAAATTATCCCTTTGAATCATCTTGAAGAATTGTAGTCTACCGGTCCGAATAACCTTACCGTGATAGTGGGACCCAAAAAAGGTGAAAATGCAGATTTGAAGTTCTCGCAAAACTCTTTGTACACGTCGACCGGAGTCTTTCCATCTAAAACAGGAACATCATCAACAGCTAACGATAGACAATCTTTGTACTGCTGTCCCAACCGATCCATAAAGTATATATTTGGATCCACTTCACCATTACGAGAAACCCATTCTGGAAGTGGGATTTTGCATTCTTGAGAAGCATGGAAACAGAGGGATACGTGGAGTTTAAGACTCAATTTTTGGACCATTTCAACAACAGCAAGGTAGGCTGTCCATTCGTATTTCCCCATGATTTCGTTTTCAGCTATTCCCCACCACACTGGGAGCTCTACACCATCTACACCCAATAATTTCAAAGCCTTTAGTCCCGCCGAAATTGCTCGTGCGTGGTTTATAGTATTAGATTTGGAGACAGTGTCAAGAGGCATACCAACGAATAATTTGACACCATCATTCTGCATTGCAAGGAAAAAAGCATTTCATATATCTCTTCATTAACTTGAAATACAGTAAACCATCTAAGAAATAAGTATTTATATCTTCAGGAAAACATGAATAAAGGAAGCACATTAAACATAAAAAGTAATGCCATCCAAATAAGAGGGTGTTCAGTAGAACTTATAAGTTCTTTGAAACATCTTATAAGCTCTCAAAGAGCTTATAAGTTCCTAAATTTGTTTTGTACATTTTTTTCGAGAGAGCTTATTTGATCTTTAAAAAAGTTGTTACGAGTTTATAAACTGTTTTAAAAAAGTGAGATCCCAAGTTTTTAAAAAATAAATAAATAAAAATATTAACAATCACCTTTTTTGATTTTGACTATTTTAATTACAAAACTGTACTAACAAATTAAAATCTCCATCATCTTATTTTATCCAAGTATTTCAACAACTCATTTCAAAATTAGATCTAACATCTTATACGCTTTAAAAACATCGTAGGAGCTTATAAGATCTTTAAAATAAGTTTAGGCAAACACCTTCTAAGTAGGCCAAAGCCACATCAAGTTTAAGTGAGTTTTAGTTAACAAAACAGAGGAAATTGCACTTTTAGTTCCATAAGAACATGACTCAAACACTTTTAGTCCCATGCTTGCACTTTTGGTCCCAATGGATTTATTTTAACATATTTAGTCCCATATGAATCAAAGATTTGCAATTTTAGTCCCAAAACTAACGGAAAACTTAACTTACCGTTAACACTATTCTTATGGGACCAAAAGTGCATTTATCACAAAATTAATCAAAAAAAAAAAAACAAATTGAAAGATCTGAAAATTTGTCTAATTATTAAAAAGTTATCAAAAATCCAAAATTATTCAAAAATCTAAAAAATTTAAAAATAAAAAATCTGATAATTTGTTTATAAAAACTAAAAATAGTAATAAAAATTAAAAATTATCATACAATCGGAAAATTATAAAAATAAACTCAAAACTCTTTTTAAAATTTTGATTTTTTTTTAAAAATTCAGGAAATTTTATAAAATTATTCAGATTTGAATATGCCAATTTTGGAATAGTTTTAAGATTTTAAATAATTTTTTGGTTTTTTTTAAACAAATTTCAGTATTTTCTTGAATTTTTAGATTTTCTTAAGTAATTTTATTTTTGTAAATAAAATCTATGTTTTTTACCCTTTTGGAATTTATTAAAAAATCATACTTTTTTGGTAAATTTTTTCAAAAGTCCAACAATTTTCAGTTTGAATCCCATTTTCAGATTTTTAGATAAATTTCCTTATGTTAAACAATTTTCCAGATATTTTTAAACACATATCATGTCTTTTATATTTTAATTTTTAGATTTAAAATAGTTTTTGGATTTTTTATAACTTTTATTAATAAATTATAAATAATTTTAAATTTTATTGAAACAATTTTCAAAATTTTTAGACAACTTTTCAGATTTTCCAAATATTTATTTTATTTTTTTAAATTAAACTTTGGATAAATGCACTTTGGTCCCGTAAAAAGTAAGAATAGTGTTAACGGTTGGTTAAGTTTTCCGTTAGTTTTGGGACTAAAATTGCAAAGTTTTGAATCATATGGGACTAAATGTGCTAAACAAATTCTGTTGGGACCAAAAGAGCAAATTGTGGGACTAAAATTGCTTGACCCCTTTTTTTATGGGACTAAAAGTGCAATTTCCTCTAACAAAACATAATCAAATAGAGCAGACTCATGATTTTATTTCTACAAGGATTGTATATCAAACAGAACAACTCAAAAGTCAAAACCGAAAAATGCTGCATAAAAAGTATACAAGTCCAGATATAAAAAACGACGAGAGGTCCTACTTCTTGAAAACCTTAATATTCTGAGTAATTAAGGTTCTTTGTTTTCTCAATAGAGAAAGATAAAGACACAGAAAGTGACATTTTTAGCTTACTTCAGCATATTTTTTAGTATATATAAGACCTCACATTGGATGATGGAGTAAATAAACCACAATCTACCACAAAACCAAACCAGAAAACTTAAATTCAATTCATCTCATTTTGCAAGAACATAACAGTGCAGAGATATTTCCTTATTTTACCAGTTTCCTCTACAACACAAAATGATTTTAATTTTATTACTTTTAAGAATAAAATCCAACCATAAAGAGCCATTAATGAAAAAAATCATGGAAAAAAAAACATGAAAAGTTGCCAAACTATAAATAATAAAGAACATAATATGTTTCCCACTTTTTACGGCCAAATAAGAACATCCAGGAAAAACTACAAAAAAAAAAAAAGAACTTACAGGCTTGGTCCTTGTAATTTTTGAAGCTTTATCAGAAATTACAGTAGCATCAGCTTGAGCAGTGGCAGAGGCTCTGAGAGTAAAACCAATAGCAGATTTTGAATGCCATACCAAGCTTTGGTTTCGACCTAAATTATACCTCTTTGAGTTATTGTTACTCAAATTACAAATCTTAGCATTCAAATTTTTGCTAAGACTAAAGAACCCAACATCACAAATTCTTCCTAGATTCACCTGGGAGCTTCGAATTACTGAAACCTCCATGCTTATACCAACGCAGATGCCTAAAAGTTAATTTAGAAGCGAAATTGTTGAATTTTTAGGTCTCGATATTTCAAGAAAAATAGAAGAAAAAAAAAAGAGAGAACCTATGAGGGTATTTAGGCTCTAGAAAATGGATGAAATTGTGGAAGAGGATTTCTTGTTTAACGCATTTTGAAGTATGGATAAAATGTGGGACGTTTGAAGGTAGATTTATAGAACCGAGATGAAATGTTCGAATGGTGTTAAAAGAAAAAAGACAAAAAATAAAAATAGGATCAGATTTTGTAAACGGATAAAAGAAAAAGGGAAAGAGAAAAGTTTTAAATTGGACTATGTCTCATGTTAGTTATAGTTGTCAAAATGAATCTGACCCGAAGTAAGATTCATTTTTAGAGGCCCAAAATGAACCGGTTTATTTAGCCCAGCCCATTCGGTCCGAAACTTTGAGTTGGCTCGATTGGCTTAACATTTAATGTGTATTTTTCATGGATCAGATCGGATTGGACCTCAAAAATAACAGTCCAGTCACTATTTATCTAGTTTCGAATTCAGTTTTTTTATGTTTCAATTGATCCACAAAAACTCCAGAGGAAATTGATCAGAAAAGATTCTTGGGTGGTATGGATTATCAATATTATCACCTTTTAAGAAATCTTTTTTCTTTCTCTTTGTAAAAAGTTCGCTTATGAGATAAACAGTTCTTTTTTTTTTTTTTTTTTGAGAGGATGAGATAAACAGTTCTGATTAATCTGATTTTAACTGAAACTCTATTCATAACTAAAAGCAGTTAAAATTTTAAATTTGACCAGAATATTATAAAAGAGAAATAACTTTTTATGGTTTCCAAGAGAAGAAATTTCTAAAGCTAGATAATTGATTTAAAATGTTCTTCAATTGTGAGGACCATTTCTTTAATTAGGAATTTTTTTAAGAAAGGAAAACACTGTTGACATGTAAAGTAAAATAAAGTAAAATAAAAAGAACCAACTTTAACCAATTTATTTTAATTGTGAGATCTAAAAGATTGCATGACAGGTTGTAGAAGCCCAGCTGAAAGATGAGTAATTGCTGACTCACACTTTTCATTAATTAAATTGTGTGCATAGGATTCATCAGATTCTGTTGACTAAAAATATTTCCCACCATGAAAAAGAGTACTATTATAAAATGAACAGAATGAAAATTTATATATATATAAACCTCAAATCTGACAGCCATTCAGAATCTGAGCTGCAAATGAATGTGGATAAGGTTTCATATTATTAACATTGCTTAGATTACAAATGACTTGTCATTGCTTATTGTCAGGTGACTTGTCATGGGATGGGGAGGTGATAGGGATAGTGTCCCCACAAATCCATATGAATATAACCATATATATTCATTTTAAAACTAAAAAATATAGTTCTCAAAAAAAAAAAACTAAAAAATATAATATATAACTGAAAATATAATTTACCACTATTTTTAAGAAAAATAACTGGTCTGATTTTGACTTCAAACAAGGCCAAATATAAAAAATCTGATGGAACAGCCAACAAACTACGCCGACCAAATAAATTGCGCTAGACAAGTCCTATGCAATATTTTCGACCAAATAATGCAGAGAGCAGGGAAAGGGGTATGGGAGCCAACGGGGGCACTGGGCCCCCCGGGATTTTTAAAAAAAATGGGTATATTTGTCTTTTCATTTATAATATTAATAAAAATAAAAAAAATAAAAAGGCCTACGATCTCTTGAAAGTCACATTCAGGTTTCACAGAACCAAAAATTAAACCAACTCCTGCCCCAACCTTCATGCCCAATCCCCAGAAGTCTGAAGAAGAAAGCATACCAATTATTCGTGAAGAAAATTGCTCTCGTGCCTTGGTGCTCGAGATTTAACAATTCAAATACACCATGTTTGTATTAAAGCTTTTATTTCACCTTATTGTCATGAGATTAACATTCAATGAGAATGGATTGTATTTAGGATTTTTAATATCAAAGTGGATATTAATTAATTTTGTTGGATTTGTTGTTTTTTCTCTATTTTTTTTATAACAATTTTCTCTATTTATTTAATTTATTTGTTGTATCATTAATTGTTATATGAACTATTAGTGCTAATTTTCAATAATTTATTATAATTTATAGTTCATGTATAATTGTCTCCTTAAGCTATATTAGTTCTTGATTTTTTTTCGCATGCATTTTCTTAGATAATGGAACGATTTTTAAAAGAGTACCACTTATTATTGAGGAATCGTCCTCAATAGTCAATGCACCTGCAATTGTTCAACCTCAAGCACTAACAAGTCAAGATAAAGTTTTATCAAGCCAAGATGTTCTTGAGGTTGATATGAAAAAATCTTCCAAGTGATCCAGTTGACACGGCAGTGGAGAGCTTTTTCAGCAATGAATATCATCAAGAATTCACTATGCAATCGAATGAGAGATGGACTATTGAATGATTGTTTAGTAACATACATTGAAAAGGATATATTTCGAAACATTAGCAATGAAGTTATTATGCAATAATTTTAAAATATGAGAAATAGAAGAGAAATGTTATGACATATTCATGTAATTGTATCATGTTATTTCTTTTTAAATATTAAGATGTAATAGAATATGACTTTATTAAAATTGGTAACTATTTATAGTATTATTTTTATAGTTGATGTATTGTACTTTATTTTTAGACTAATGTTAGTTGGGCCTCCCTCTGTAGAATTCCTGGCTTCGTCATTGACAGAGATGAGATACCTAGCACCACTAAGTCACTCCATGAGGGGCGACCTTTTCTTTTCTTTTTGAATGATAGTAACAATACTGGAAGGAGTGGATGAGAAGGATAAACCTAAAAAATTTGGAAAACTCGAGGTTCGGACCCGATCGAGCTACAAGGCTAGTGATTTTAATGATAGTAACATGTTACTTTGTATTGCTAGCATTGATTTTGGGTATTAAATATATCTATATCATCATAGATATGGAAACCTTAATGAATGGTCATTGGTCACATTATTGCTCTCAATTAAGTAAGTAATTTTGGGGAAAACATTCTAATAGATGAACTCTTGTTTTGAAACGTTGAAATACAATGGCCTTGTATGGTTATGTTTCCATGGACCATTTCTAGTTTTTAGTGTGAGAAATTGAATTTTGAGAATTTATTGGTTTTCGTGTGAAAATTGAAAATATGTTTGGATTAGTGAATGAAAATGAGTTTTATGTAGGTTTGGAAATGAGATTGTGTTTGGTTGAGAAGTTTTGAAGTATTATTTTATGTATATAATAATTTGAAAAGTTGATAGTGGTTGAATATTTTAATTGGATATATAATATTATATTTGTAAGATTGTAGGGTGGTAGGTCCCATTAGGTAGAAATAATTAAAAAATAATAATATTTTAAGGGATAGAGTTGGTAATGGTGGGTCCCATGTATATAATTAGATGAAAATATGAGAATAGTGATTGATGAGTGATGTAGGATAGTATATAAGGTTGGGAATTGAAATTATAGGTTTGAGATGTAGTTTTATGTGAAAAATGGATGTGAAAAATGATTATTTCCATTAGAAATTTTATAAACGAACATGATTCCAGTTTTATGAATAGTTGGAAATTTGAAATAGGTTGTTGGAAACATAAACAAACAAGGCCAATGAATCTAGAGCAGGTGGTGTATTTAGGGAGAAATAGAATAAGAGAGTTTTTTTTATTATTATAAGCCAAATAGTGTTGGAAAAGTTGAATGAAAATTATGCTATTTGGCATAATTTTCTTAGTCCTATTTCTTCAATAATGAAGAAAATATTAACTCTAATAGTGTTTAATTTTGTAATACATAAAACTCCCAACTCATGGAGTAGTAGGAGAGTGAATGCTCCAAGTCTGGGGTAGTGACATTTGAAACTCCCTAGTCATGGAGGAGTGGGAGAGTGAATGATCCATGTCATGAGGTAGTGGGGAGTTAATGTGGCTTGATCTTGAAGCCTATAAAAGGTGGTCCATATTTTTCACAACATACACTCCTACACTTACATAACAAATTTTTTTAGATATTGCTCTTGTGTTCCTTGACTTCCAGTTATATTTTGGTGGTAATTTTCAGGCATAATGTTCAGTTTGCCGGAGAGAGGTAATCCAATTTTTCCCATCTTATCCTGGGAAACAAACGTCCAGAATAGGAGATAAATCTATTTAAGGATAGTGTGTTCAACATACGATTCGAGTCAATTTTATACCGCTTATGTAATTCTATTTTGATTCTGCAATTTGTAATTGAATTTCATATTGTATTACAAATTCATTTTTGTTAGCAATAGTACAACTACTGAGAAATTTTTCCAACAAGCTTAAAATAGATTCAAACTTACTGTTACTGTAGATTCAATACATTGGAATTCATATATTTTGCATGCTATTAAAAATTGCAATTTGGATTTGTTTTATACAGTAAGCTAATCTTGTTTGCATTACAAATATTTCATTTATTTACGATTGCCGTCAATTATAGTTGGTATCTGTTTGGGACAAAAATAGTATTTAATTAATTAATATATAATTCAATATATATATATATTTATTTATTTAATATAAATTGTACAATGGGCTCTTAATAAATAAATCGGCCCAATGGTATCCGGAACTGGCCCATAGGCCGATTTCTCCTACATGGATTGACCCATAGGCCAAATTCTCCTACACGGCCCATAAGACCCATCTCCCATGTATAAAATAATTCTTCATATTATCTATAAGTAAATTAATTCATAATCATCATACATGTTTATTATACATTCGTTTACTGTTTATTCTCTCGTTAACTGTGCTAACTTGAGCATCAAATGAGCCTCCCTGGGACAACCCCAGGGCCCTCTAATATTTGCGCGTGTGTGCAGACGAGTTCCCAGTCAAAGGATATTCCAGCTCGAGGAGAAGAAGACTTCCCCCTGGGGAAGAGGAGTGACGTGAAGACTTCCCTCTCGGGAATTTCTGTTAGGATAACTCCTTGAATTCACACACCATCTTCTAAAAATCCAGGCACAATTATATATACAGCAATTATTATCTACGTATGCACTCTTCTTATTATAAATATATATAAGAACTCAAACCATCGTATAAAACAAAACTAGAAACCAAGTCAAACAAAAAACAAAAAATGCGATGTGGAAACAATCTATACACTTTGATTACACTAAGAAAATACAGCTGAAATTGTGTTTGAGTAACTCCTAGAATCAGACACAAACTACTTAAATCCACACACAACTATAAATTTCACCGTATTATAGTTGTGTGGGATTTAAGTAGTTTGTGTCCGGATTCTAGGAGTTACTCCAACACAATTTCACCGTATTTTCTTAGTGTAATTAAAGTGTATGATTGTTTCCATTACGCATTTTTGTTTTGTTTGACTTGGTTTCCATTTTTGTTTTATACAAAGGGTTTGAGTTCTTATGTATATTTATAATAAGAAGAGTGCATACGTAGATAATAATTGGTGTATATATAATTGTGCGTGGATTTTTAGAAGATGGTGTGTGAATTCAAGGAGTTATCCTAACAGAAATTCTTTGTATTCTTAGTGTAATTAAATTGTATAGATGGTCATCATTTACTGCATTTTTTATTTTATTTTACTTAGTTCCCGGTTTTTCTTTTTGTTCTACCTTCAAGATTTCCGAACTGCTTGATTTCATATGTATATTTATGTTATGAAGATTGCATACATAGACCATAATTGGTGTATATATAGTTATATGTGGATTTTAGGAGATGGTGGCTGCGATTTGGGTTCGTGTTTCTGTATTTTCAAGGTCGGTTTGAAGGTTTAAGATATTTCACGTTGATGGAGATTTTATACAGGTTATTTTGATTTGCTCGTCCAATTGTTGAAAGAATTCATCACTTTCACCATCTATCGCATTGCTTTCCATTGTAGAATGGCTTGGATAATTGGGGTTCATGAGTCTGCATTTTGTTTTTGTGTTTCTGATTTTTTGTAGGCGGTATGAAGGTTAATGGAGATTTTCAATATTGATGGAGATGTCTGCAACGTTAGTTGACTGATATGTTTTGGATAGTATCTTTCCCACGATTTTTGTTGATTTAGTTGATTAATCAATTCCTATTTTAAAGGAACCATATGTGGCAGTATTTTCATAGCATTTATATTGTCTATTTTACCCTCATTAATTATCATTTTAGGTTATTAACATAGTTTTTAGTCATTAAATCTACACCATCAATTGAAAATTTTCAATGGTTAGGATTAGTCCCCACCGTCTCATAGGAGCATATGTGTCCCACTTGAACCATCTTTTATATATATATATATATATATATATATATATATAGAGAGAGAGAGGATCCTGTGAGACCACCCTCCTAAGTGAGACCGTAGGAACAGATCTACACCATCAAAAAAATAAATCAATGGTCAAGATATGAACAAACATATACAACAATTAATAGGAAAATATACACTTGCAGGGGTAAAATAGGAATAGATGAAACAAAAATGGTAACCGCCTCCTACAAATTAGGGACGTGATCTGTTATTGATCACGTCCCCATAATCACGGGATTTACCCTCTTTTTCTCTCTCTTCTTCACAACAACAATCTCTGCATCGCCATAACAACTTGTACTGCTCCATTCGATTCTACAAATTATTCCACATGATCAAGCTTGACAAAAAAACATAAACATCTATAGAAATTGTGGCAACAGAAACATGTAACAATTAACGAAAAATATACAATTTCACTAAACTAACTATACATTAAAACATTACTAAATATACATAAACATTTAAGTTTACACTGAGCTAACTATGCATTAAAACATTACTAAGTATACATAAACATTTAACTAAGTATACAATTACACTGAACTAACTATACTTTAAAACATTACTAAGTATACATAAACAATTAACTAAGTATACAATTACACTGAACTAAATATACAATTCCACTGAACTAGTCATATAACTAAGTATACAATTCCATCAACCAAGTATACAATTCCACGTAATCCAAGTATACAAATCCACTAAACTACTTATATAACTAAGTATACAATTCCACTGAACCAAGTATACAATAAAACATAACTAAGTATACAACGTCATTTTACTAAGTATACAATTCCACTAAACTAAATATATAATTCCACTGAAATAAATATATGGTAAAACATAACCAGGTATAAAATGACATTTAACTAAGTATACAATTCTGCTGAACTAAATATACAATAAAACATCACTAAATATGCAAGAATATTTAACTAAATAAACAAGAAGGACTCTGAAAAATAGGATTTTTGGTAGAGAGAGAACGATGGTGCAAAAAATGGCGGAAGACGTATCAGTTTTGATATGAAAATAACTGAACAACACGATTGAAGTTGATGGGATCTCTCTCCCTAAATCTCGGCCAACTGAAAAGGTAAGGTTGTATTTGCCTTAAAAATAGTTATTAAATGACATTAATATGTCTGTTTAAAAAATAGATGATATAGAAAAGTACATATATACCCTTACTAGCCTAAAATAACTAGAATGGTCTACACCATCCAAAGTTTTAAATCAAGTGTCCATAAGTGTTCCTATGGACTCACCTAAAGAGATTGGTGTCATTTGAACCAATCCCTATATATGTATATACCATTTATATAATGATGTCTGAACTGATTTAGATTTTTCTTTTTCCCGAATTCAGATGCAGTTAGGTTGGATACAATGTGTAGTTTTTAAATTTGCTTACTATTTGGATTGTCTTGTTCAGTTTATATATTTCAATTAACTGCTACATACTTCTAGGCTAGTTGGATAATCTGGATTTAATTACACTAGCTGAACATATATTGTTCACTTGGTTTTATACCATTAATTTGGGCTTCCAAGACTTGAGTTTTGTGTTGTTTTTGAGTATTTTGAGTCATTTGAGTAGCCAAGCCATGTTGAGAGCCAATTATATTGAGTTTATAGTCATAGTAATGAATCGTGTATCAAAAGAAGTACAAACGAGCAAACAAAGAGAGATTGATTTGAAGAAACGTCCAAACGCGTCTGAAATTTCCATCACTGGCAGTGTTTCGTATTTTGGCCATAACTCTCTCTACAAAATTGATATTGAGATGATTCAAGTGGCTATGGAAAGCTAAGAGATAGGGCTACAACTTTGAAGAAGGGCTCAAAAGCAAATTCCAACATTTGGTGGGTGAAAAACTCAGGCGGGCGCTGCAGCGCCCAAGACAGCAAATTCACTCCAAAATTCACGTCCCGGGCGCCGCAGCGCCCCTGGACGGAAATTCCTAAGTTCTTCCACCTATTTCTTGAACTTTTGAGGGGCTATAAATACATACATGGGAGGCTTGATCTAGGGTATGGAGGAAAGGCTGGGAATACACCCAAGAACACAAGAAACACATCAATTTCATCAAGGAAGAATCAAGGGAAGAATCGGGTCGAATCGGAGCTTGAGGATTGAAGATTAATCGAGAGATTATCCATTTCCCTAAGTTTTCTCATTCTTTGTGCTTTAATCTTTCATTTTAGCTTGTCATGAATATGAACAATTTGTCTATGGGTTGTTTATTTGTAATGAGTAGCTAAACTTCTTGTGATTTCCGGGTTTTGGAAGTAGATTAATTGAACTCTTGTTGAATGTTTTAATCTTAATTGAAGTTATTGTCTTGAAGTCTATTTGAGTACTTTGTTCTTATTCTTGTTTTATCATTTGGCCAATGATTTAACATGTTTGATATATTGATTCATAATTCGAGAGATGAGTTTCAATATTAGATCTTGAGTACTTGACATGAATATTTGCATAATCGAGAGGTTTGTGAATATTTGTGAGGATATATGATCTTTTGTGCATTTGGGAGTTGTGTATCTTATGTTGAGTAGAGATGCTAGCATAGATATTTCAATCTACACTTTATATACATCTCGAGATGGAGGATAAAATACCGCTGTGATCGTCTTATAGGTGTATTGATAATAACTTTGGCTTTGATTAAATCGTAAAACAAGAGGAATATTAATTGAAACCATAACCCGAATCCATTTCATTTCCTTGATAATTCCACTATTATTTTCATCTTGTGTTTTTGTGGTTATTCTTGTCTTTACTTCCACAAACAATCATCCAATATTGATCGTCTAAATAAAAATAAGTCTATTTTAGTTCAATACTTAGCACATTAATTTATTAGTCTCCGTGGATACGACCTTGCTTACCCTATTCTATAAACTACACCGTACACTTGCGGTGAAGCTAAAAATAAGGCGAACAAGTTTTTGGCGTCGTTGGTATATTAACTAATTTCTATTTACATGATGTAACACCCTTACCCTTGTAACACATATTTATATCGTATAAAAATATAATCCATAGGCAGCACAGCTGCATTGCGCATGAGATTAATATATTAACCATCAGCTATAACCTTTTCGGTTCAAGCAGAAGCATTTACTCAAAACGATTTAGCATCACTCATTCACATATGTGCATTCATCCATATTACATAACATTAACGACCGTGCCCTTTTATATACAGATCAAAATAAAACTCCCTATATGATATGCAAATGATGAGCTGAGGGAGAAGGATGGGAATCCAGCCGGCCGACCTTTTATCCATGCTTTAAACTTCTGTCACACCTCACGGATACCTCACGGATCAACTTTTATCTACAACAACTAAAATTGACAACATTGCATTTGGTGAGTTGCAAGCTCAGCAAGTATAATCCAATAACAAGTTATTTAACATCACACACGCATAGTATCACAACCATTTCACACTATTTGTTCATATCCTTCATGAACACATAAATACACGTGCTGGATCATATTCTTTTACTGTTATGGGCCAGCTAATACCAAGAATAAATCGTGATCACGAAGATGGCCATGTCACTCTGTAATTCTTATTTCACGTAGAGTTCAGTGAACTCGGGGTGGCCGTACGGTACTCTGTAATCCAGAAATTCTGGATAACTGTAATTCTGTAACACATGATTCAAGGTCATTAGCGGCCATAACAGAATCCATTTATCTCTGATGAATGCATTTTCTGTAATCACACTTTTCATTTCCGTATCAATAACATCAGTAGAGATTGCGTATCTCCTTTCCATGTCAACAACATCAGTTAAGATCACATATCTCAATTCCATTTCAATGTCATCACATAGAGATCATTTATCTCGATCTCATCACAATATCACCAAAGAGAATCATACAATTCACATTATAGCGTAACAAGCTTTTAATCACTATAACTAAGTAAGCAAGCAATTCATTCAAACATATCAATTATATAATCACACAAGTCAAATAACAAGCTAAAAGATTATACTCACAATTTGTGTTCTTGTTCCGATGTTTTCGCCTAGTCATCCTTATCCGCTGATTGAAAGGGATTTTTACCTATTATATTATAAAACAATGCATAACCACATTGAGAATCATATATTTAATTCCATTGATATCGTATGTATGCAATATATAACATGTATATGTCAGAATATTAATCGGTATGATTCTTTACTCAATAAAATACATAATTTTTATTATCCAATAGTACACTTAACTTACAGTTATAATAATTTCAAGTATTTATATTCCGTCTATTTCCTTATGTTTTGCAGTAAGAGATATGTATGAATATATCAATGATTTTAGCTCTTCATTAAAATCGAAATCTGCTACATAATTAACTCTATGTGACATGGGATTTCTTATAATTTTCTTATTCCTTCACTAAATATGTGAGTTTTCTAACATTCAGTGCATCTCCAAAACCGAAATCAATATATAGATTAATCATGTATTATTATAACAAAACTTACATAAGGGAAAAGCTGGAATTTGAAGCTACTACCCGTCGCTCCCGCATATGCTAATCATGCCCTCACTCTTTTTTTTTTTCTTTTTCTCTTCTTCCTTTCTTCTTTACTGGTGCCGCGTTGTCTTCACCGTTTTTTCTTATTCTTTGCTTTGACGTATTTGTCTGATTTGCAAGTGATGAGTCTATATAATATATGTATATTCATTGTTACAAGTTGAGGCGGTGGAAAATGTTATCCGGCCATATCCATCTATAATATATTTATCACTAAAAGTTTATATTCCATTTTATAATCATATCAATTTGAGTGGCCTTAATTAATATATACTTAAGTGATATGTATATGTATATATATTGACACACACGTAGGTTATATATATATATATATATATATATATATATATATATATACCACACCTTTTCACACCAACACACACATATATAGTTAATTAAGATAAAGATAGTTATATACACATTTATACATATATATATTGTGTGTGTGCTGTATAGTGTATATATGTTTTATATTTAACATATTACATAAGAGTCCTTCAATTAATTACAAATTATAATTCTTGTCCTCCTTAATTAATATAATATTAATATACTTCTAGCCCATTCCTATATCATTATTATCTAACAAAATTATCATTCTCCTAATAAGATATCAAGTATGACTCTGTATATTAAACTTAATATCGTTTCTTCTTAATGCATAACACTAACCTATTAATATCAAATATATTGATATATAACACATTCATTTTAAAATCTAAATTTCAGGAATATACATGCAATCTAACATGACTATGAGATATCAAGTTACATGTAATTATGCTTGCGATTGATTGACCATGATAATTAAAATGTAAAAGTTTTCGGTTATGACACATGATACGTAATATTATTTCAAAGAAATTATTGATAGCAGAAAACAAAGCATACGTAAAGAAAATGTCACTTGCAATAAATCTAACGATGAAGATTTTGAAAAGACACCAAGGTATATTTAATAATATTTGAAGTACGTAAATATTTTATTAATCCATCAAATACTAATCATTATTTCATGAATTTTAAATATAGATTACAACTTAATGTGGTACAAGATGCTTTCATTTATATTTGAGTAAGCAGTCACTATATGTATCGGATATCCAATAAGTGAATATTCTAACATTGATTGAATATGTAATAATATTATATTATAGATTGCTTATATTTCTTCATATTTTTATTTTTTCTTTTTCATTAATATATAGTTTGCATAGCATGAAAAATGGATCGTGGTTTAATAATTTAATGATATAAACATGCGATTTTTCTTTTAATTTTAATTTATTGACCATTTTCAATTGTATTGATTACTTTATTTTATCTTCATTTCTAATATATAAATATTTAATTTAACTAAGAACAATAAGCGAGTGAGAACATTACATGGAGCTAAAGGCTCATATGACCACACTTCAATTGAGAATTTACATTTCCGCTACTTTTCTTGAGAGTAAGTGTTGGTTTTCGCATGAGAAATGGAAATATGTTTGGTTGAATGTAAAATTTTGAAAATAAATATAGGTCAAGAAATGGAATGATATTTGGTTGAGTATTTTTTTAAAAATTATTTACACAAAAAACACGTCATACAAATAAAATAATATTTTTTATGTATTTGAAAATAATTTTATTGGTACGTCATGGGTTGTCCTAACAATTAATATTTGGTGAAAAGTGAGAGATAGTGATGTAAATTTGACATATGTGATTGAATGACAATGTAGGAAAATATGTAAGAAAAGTAGATTTGAAAATTAATTTAAAATGAGTTACTTTTAGTAAAAATACTTGAAACAAAAACATTTTCAATTTTATGAGCAGTACAAAACTGAAAATAAGTGATTGGAAATGAAAACATACGAAAAGAAATTTCATTTGTCATCACTCTTAACCAAAAGGCAAAGGCATAGGTGGTGAATGGAAGACTTAATGTTACTGCTTAGTCGAGAGATAACACACATTTCGGAGATGGAGAAAAAGAGGAAGACATCCATACGTCAATCAATCATGCATGGGCTAAGAATGCATTAAAAAAAGTTGCAAAATAAATAAACATGAAGAAGAATGAGACCCTTAAAAAAGTAAAACCGGAGTTGAATTGATGCAAAATGAGTTTTTGGAATATCTTTTTTTTAATTACTCTTTACCTTTTTAATATTCATTGTATTTTGTTCAATGATAATATTATGTAAGTATCGTGTTTCGGGTTCAAAATGTTCTAATCATATTTCACCTACTAAGAAGTTTAACTTTAATTTTGTAAATTTTATTTTAGGATCAAACTATACGAGTGACGTTTACCATATATAAAAAACAATTCAATGAAAAATATTCCATTTATAAGATTTAATTTTAATTAAATAAAAAGGAATTATTTGGATTACGTGCGTTACTACACCTAACTAGTCATAAAAAAACGGGTATCCATCATTCCACGATTTCACGCCTTAAATACTGTATTTCTAGCTATTTGAATTTGGAACCACATCTGGTTTTGACAAGTGGACCAAGTGGCGGGCGACAATGCTTGACCAGGAGTCATATGTTTCATTCGATAATCTATATATATATAAAAGCAAGAAAGTTTACCAATTTTGGCAAAATCCCGCCAAAACCAACTAGCCAAAAATGGAAACTTTCATTCTTAATCAAGTTAAAAGAGTCATGCAATAATAAACCACCATCGATACATTTTAGTTTTTTTTTTTTGGATCGGTTACTTTTTAGTTTATTTTCATTTCAATTAACTTTGTTGCATTGGAAGTTGTTCCATTAATCCCGCCCGAAAAAATGGAAACTGCTCTGGAAAAGCAAAAGCAACAAAATAATATTTTACAAGCGCATTAATAATGTCACTTTCACTTATATAATAAAGTAATAATTTATTATTTTATTTATCTACAAACAAATGCTGGAATATACAAATTGAATTTGCAATCCCACCCAAAAATGTTTGATAATCTGGACTCGAGACATGTGCAAAAAAGCAAAAGCAAGAAAACAATATTTTACAAGTGGCAGCATTAAAATAATTTTCATCCATCTATATATATATATATATAAATGCTCCTTCACTTCAAAACACGCTTCCAATTGTGAGAGAATTGCTATATCTGTGATTCAAATTTCAAATATCTCAGTCTTCAAAATTTGCTCTTCAAATGGCTCCTTTATTCAATTTGATTAAAGACATCAATCCAAGTAAACTTCAATGGTCGTTGAAGCTCCGATTAGTGCGATTTTATAATGTACCTGCATATGGAGACAATTCTAATATTTACAGCTTAGAATGTGTTTTCCACGACAAAGAGGTAATACAAATATACTTTTCTTTTGTTTATATATAACAAATGAATGATATGTCTTTAACATATTTTTTTTCTTTTTTAAATCAGGGGTCAAGAATACATGCGACTATCAGCGGCAACAAATCGAAAAATTCCAAAGATATTCTAACGGAAAATCATTTATATGTTTGTTAAAAATTTTATTGTGGTTGATAATATGATGAAGTATCGCATAACAACGGCAAAATACAAAATAATATTTGTTGGAAAAACTTTGTTGACAAATTTTTGATGCTTTGATTTCCCATGTATGATATATAATTTTAAACCATTTGACTCATTCACAGATGTGGACTCTATTGATGAATTCATACTTATTGGTAATAATATAACTATTGTTACTGTAAAAATTCAAAACCTCATAACGTATTTTACAATTCTTTATATTTAATTTGACAGATGTGATAGGAAGGATGACTGCCAAAAATTCTCCTCAACATAAACAGATTGCAGGACGACAAACCAAGATGATTGACATAGTTTTAGAAAATATCCAGTAAAATATATACTTATCTTCATTTGGTTTTTTACTTATGATTTGTCTTTCAAATTTGATATTTTTTTTTCTTAGGGGCATCACATTGGCATGCACGCTATGGGGCGAGTACGTTGATACTTTGATGAATCATTTATCCACAGTTGGCGACAATCCTATCATAATTCTTCTTCAAATGTGCCGAGTTAAAAAATACAGGGGGGAAATTCGTGTGTCTAATACATATTATGTCACAAAAGTCATGATAAATTCCGAAGTAGCCGAGATTATTGATTATCGTAGCCGGTAAAGTATACATATATATTATATACAATAATTATAAACAAAAAATTTATTAATTCAATCATTTTTTTGTAATTAGCTTTATTACAGAAGGCAATACCATTTCTTCAGTGAGCAATATTTCATTTCCAACAAGTGCGATCGCAGATGATCTAGAAAGCTCAAAAGATCTTTTCAGAACAATTGAACAAATTGAAGAGATTGGAGAAGTTTGTTTCAATATCTTAATTATTTTCATCATTTTTATTGTTAGTGTTAGTCTGTTATATTTAAAAATTTGATTGTGCTAATATTTTAATTAGGTTGGAAGTTTTTGGGTTTTTGGAAAAATTGTTGCTATAGAGTCAAGCACAGATTGGTGGTACATATCGTGTACAAAGTGTCCCAGAAAAATGACACCTGCTGTTGGACAATTTTATTGTGAAAAATGTGATTCATGGGATTCAGTTGGTAATATAAGGTAATTATAATTTAATTATTGTTGATAATTTTGTAGTATATTAATTATCAGTTTTAATAATTTTAATGCTACAGGTACAAGATTCAGGTACGTGTTATTGACCACACGGGAAATGCAAAGTGTTCCTAATATGGGACGAGATCGTATGGAGTTGATTGGAAAATCGGCATTCGAGTTAAAAGAAAATAACAACGATGTAATAAGATATAATAACTTATTTATTTAATAATATTTGAACAATATGTTTTTATGATCTAATCAAGCATTTTCTTTAGGTTCTTCCTAGAGAAATTGAAAATTTGGTTGATTTTAAAGTTCTATTCAAGATTCAAATAAAGGCCGTCCAAAGTGGAAATTATAATCGCACATACACAGTCATAAAATTAACAATCGATAATGGACTGGTTGATAGATATTGTTCACTATTCTTTGAGAGTCAAGAGTCTGATATTTTCTCCAAGCTAAAGGAATCCGAAATCGGTGATGATAATGAGGTATATTTCAATGAGTTTTTTTGTTTATGGTTTTTTTTTATTTTATTGTTAATATAGATTTTTTATTATGTTTGTTTTTTGTAGTTGTGTTCGTCCGAGGATGAGGTTACGACTCCACAGAAGAATACAAAGAAAACGCTCTATTTATGAGGATATTCTTTGAAGACCCAAATTTGAAAAGAAAGTTGATTGATGAATTCTCATCCAGTGCTAAAGATAAGAAAATCAAAGTTGATATCAAGAAGGAGAAAGAGTGAATGGCTTGCTTTGTTTAATGAGTGAATTGTTTTGTTTGTTGGTGTCAAGAGAGTTAATTGCTTTGTTTAATGGTTTTTTTAATGAGTGAATTGCTTTGTTTGTTGGTGTTAAGAGAGTTAATTGCTTTGTTTGATGGTTTTTTTAAGTCTCGGATGATGTATGAGAACAATGTTCGATTTGTGCATTTTAATTAATTTTCTTTTATGATGGTTTGAATGAATTTTTTTGATTGCAAAATCTATTAAATACCCCAAATTAACAAACAGGTATGATGTTTTTATCAGTCCAAAACAATTAAAACTCTAAAAAATTACATTATTTGTCAAATAGAAAACCTAAACTCATATATGTTTTCAGATCTATTACCAAAAAGACCCAATCAGAATATATTTTAATTTTAAATCGATATATAATAAAGTAATAAAAACTAATCAAAGAATGGCTACTGCTCACTATCGATTGAAATAATGAAGATAGTAATTAATGTAAAGGCAAAAAAATGTTAAAATGTAACAAAAATTTTCAGATTTTCAGATCCTTAATGACTTATATTCGAAATAAAATTTTCATATTTGATATGAAAAAATATAGACCTGAGATTTTTACAAATGATGAATGTGCGGTACAAGTTGAATATAAATTTTCATAATTAATGTAATGACTAGAACATAAATTTTCAGATCTTATGCAAAAAATATTTTTTTTTGCAGTCATTCCCAAAAAAAAATCAGATCCCATATAAAAATATATATATAATTAAATTTTCAGTCCTGATATTTTTTGGAATTTTTGATAAAAATTCAAAGCACATGAAATAACAAAAAAATAAGAACCACGAAAAAAAATTAGAAGTGTCTTCCTTCGAAATCAAATTTTCAGAACCACGAAAGAAAAAAGGATATATTAGATCATTCGAACATAAATTTACAGATCTATAATAATAATAAGTAGATTAAAAAAATCGGTTTGCTTATACAGATCTGAAGCAAAACAATTTCAAATCTACAAGTTTATGATTTGAAAACTCAAAAACCCGGACATGTGATTAATTGTTTCTGCACAAACAAGCTTACCGTTCAAAATAATTTGGTAGAATTAGATCACCCATGAAATACAATAATGAAACTTTAATGACACATTTTTGGATATAAAATAATTAGTTTGTGGGAGACAAAAAATCACTTTGAATCCCACAATTTTTAGTGACATGATATTTCCCACAAATTATGCAACTGAGTGGCCAAAAAGTTAGTGGCCAAAAAGGTTTTCCTACTCCCTCTAATAAAATATTTTATCAAAAGTAAAATAAAGTATCATGTATATTAGATTTAAATGATATCATGGTGTTCCCCACTAATATGCATTTTTTTAAGCAACCAAATAAGTAAAACACAAATATGTGTGTCTTTTTTTCAATCTAATAATGCACTTAGCAATCCAAAAAATCGACATTCTAAGCTGTCATTCTCTTTTATACAAGTAACTTCTAAATAGGTTCTCTATTTTCATTCTATTTTTCTACCTATATAGGTCATCAAACAACACCCTACTTATTTCTGTTCAACTTATTCCTATACCTTCAATTGTTTAAGCAATCTCAACATTGACTAAGCAAGCTCAAGATTGAAAGTGGATCATTGGGTAAGTGGTTTCACAATTAATTTCTTTTTTTGATTCTTAACCAAAAAAAATGCACATACCTGATGATTTCTAATGAAATGCAATTTTAAATGCTTATTCTCATATTTCATATCTCTGTTAAGATATAAAGAAAAAAGATAGTTAGCTTTTTGTAAACCAATTGTTATAGGCATACATTTTATTCATACAAGAATTCATCCAAAGAAACTCACTCATACAATAGTCCACATAAAACTCAATCGAATACAATCAATCTTAAAAAGGTTGGCATCTTATTCAAAATTCTCTATTTACCATATTATAATAAGAAATAGTCTGAATAGGATTCACTTACCATTAGCATATATTTGTAGTGATCAAATTTCTACAAAAGCATATATTTGTATACAAAATAGTACACTTACCATTTTTGTACAAAATATTGTTTATATAATGTTTCCTAAGGGTGTTAATGTGATTATTTTTTGTATCCATAGTTTTCAATTTATTTATATTAAAATGTCCAAATATAAATTCATGTTGAATCTATGATACATGTATACTGATTGAAGCATCAATGTGCAAACAGAATTGTTGAGGCCCAATAGATATGAGGATTACAAAATCTACTACCATTTCAAGCAAGCACAAGATTGACAGTGGGTCATCAAAAGGTTAGTGGTTTCATAATAAGATTTTTGTTTTGATTTTAACAAATAAAAATGCACATACCTAATGATTTCTGATGAGATGCAATTCTAAATGCTTATATTATCGTGTTTTTATATCAGTTTAAGATATAACGAAAATAAAATTCAGAAGTTGTAAACTCATGGGTGCATTTGGAAAGAACTAGAAATTAATATCCTTACTAAGCTAAAATTATAGGTCTAAAGCTCGGGCTTGAGTCAAAGTTTTTTATGAGATAATATAGTACTTTTGAGAGCGAAAAAATATCTACCCTTATACTGTTATAATGATCATTTCTTTTCATACAAAAAAGTAATAAGTTACAATAATATACCCATTAAAAAGAGTTAGACAATACTTATACCTTTTAAATATGCAAACTATAAAAATGTAAATTATTGATGCATTCAATCACAACAAAATTGATTGCTTCTTTAGACACTAAAAAAGAGTGCGAATGTATTATATGTAATTTCCAGATATTACTTGATGCGAAATTTGTAAATCATATTAGCTTAGTTTTTCCTTGCCATAATTTCCATATGGGGAAAGTGTTGTACATGCTTCAAATCAATAACATAAAAGTAAAAAAAAAATTACCTTCTTATCAGTCTCCAAAAACTGTGTCCAGTATCTTATGCCCTCTTATCTTTAGCTGAAATATAAAACATAAAAATTGTTAAACAATTACTTTTGAATGAATAAATTCAGATATGTATTCGTTGAATGGGCATATTAAAAATATTGAGTAAATCTTACCAGGAAAATTTGTAAATGTATCATATTGGGCACATATTGATTAAAAAGGATTTAAACTGTTTCAAAAAAAATTGAAAGGATTTTAAACTCAATTGAGTTAAAAAGAAATATTTGAAAATGCTCTAGAAACCAAAATGTAGTTCTATTGGAAATGTGTGTACATATGTACAAGGAATTTTTATCCAAAAAACGACATAAAATTAAAATAAACAGAGAACTACAAGAAAACTTATATAATTGATTTCCGATTTTTTTTTATTGCAAAATATTATGAATATCGAAATTAACAACCGGGTCTGATGTTTTTATCAGGAAAAACAACTAAAAATCTAAATAATTACATTTTTTGTTAAATAAAAAACCTAAACACATATATGTTTTCAGATCTATTACCAAAAAGACCCGATCAGAATAGATTTTATTTTTAAATCGAAATACTAATATGAAAACAAAACTAATCAAAGAATGGCGATTGTTTACGATCGATTGAAATAATGTAGTAATTAATGTAAAGGCAAAAAAATGCTAATTTGTAACGAAACTTTTCAGATTTTCAGATTCTGAATGACTTCTATTCGAAAGAAAATTTTCAGATTTGATATGAAAAAATATAGACCTGAGATTTTTATAAATGATGAATTGTGCGGTACAATTATGAAAAAAGTACTTCACTAGAACATAAATTTTCAGAGCTGATACAAAAAATAATTTTTTTGTGAAGTCATTCCCAAAAAATCAGATCCCATATAAAATATATAGATATTTAAATTTTCGATTCGATTTTTTGGAATTTTCGGTAAAAAATCAAAGCACATGCAATAACAAAAAAATAAGAACCACGAAAAAAAATTAGAAGTGTCTTCCTCCAAAAACAAATTTTTAGAATTATTTTTGTAATGTTCAACCCCAAATCCAGAGGGCTAAACTAAAAACCACGAAGGAAAAAAGGTTATATTAGATCATTCGAACAGAAATTTACAGATCTATAATAATAATAAGTAGATAAAAAAAATCAATTTACTTATACAGATCCGAAGCAAAACAATTTCAAATCTACAAATTTTTGATTTGAAAACTCAAAAACCTGGACATGTGATAATTTTTTCTGCACAAACAAGCTTACAGTAGATATAACAAGTTATATTGTTGGTCAAGAAAAAACATGGAAGAAAATTCATTTTGTTTGATTGTTTTTGAGACTCGCCATTTTTTTGAGATATAAGTTGTTGAGGGTAAGTTGTTTTAGAGAGAGAAATAAATTGGGAGAATGCTTTGTTGAACTTGGAAGGGTTTGTTCAGACGTTGGATCATTGTATTCCATTTTCTAACTTTTTTTTAATTATAATACATTGGGCTAAACCACATTGGGCTAATCTTGCAGGCCCATTTTATTAATTATAAGACTTTTTTATTTTGAAAAAAGTACTTAAAGTCTATGACCCATTTTTTAATTATAAAATTTTTGTTGATTTTGAAAAAAGTACTTAAAGTCAGCGGGCACATTAGAAAAAAATACTTAAAGTTGCAACCGATTTTTTAATTATAAATTTTTCTTGATTTTGAAAAAAAGTAAAAAGTCAAGCCCATTTTTTTAATTATAAAACTTTCTTGATTTTGAAAAAAGTAAAAAGTCAGTAAGCCCATTTTTTTAATTATAAAACTTTGTTGCTTTTAAAAATGCACCCAAAACTGCAGTCCATTGTTTTACTAATAAAACTTTGTTGATTTTGGAAACAGAGCTTAAAGCTCGTTTTATAACTAATTTAAGAAAAATTAATTCAGAAAACAGTTTCTAGCGAAAAATTTCACCCCTTTTTTTAATTTTTTTTTTTACGTTATTTATTGAAAATGATTTTTAACTAATCGTATTTTATTAAATTAGCATAGTACCTGATCCCTTCATTCTTTGAAATACATAAGTTTTTGTTGGTTATGTGTTTGTAAATTTGTAAACAAAAACATAATTACATTTATGTTGGCATTTTCTTCAATTATTACGGATAATTTTTTTCTTGCGAAAAATAGTGATGTTCAAAAGTATAGTAGTGAAAGCAACATGAAAAACACGTTACGTTCGACATCAAATCGTTCGACATCATATTTCCCTTTGTCTGATATTACAAACGGTACTTTTTTTTGCAGTTATAACTTTGAAATTTCTTTATTATTTTTGCCTATAAAAATATATAATTATATATATCATAAATAATATTATTTTATTTACAGGAAACACATCATTGAAGATTACCGGAAATTACTATTTCCCACGATTTTCATCAGTTACACCCGCAAGTGCCTCTACTATTGTTAATTTAACGAATGATGATGTTTCTATTAACTCTAGAAATATTAGTGGTGTACAAAGCAAGAAACGACAATTAGATGAAGATAAATTAGTAACTCAAGGTAAAATTAGTCTATATTGTCTATTTCAATTATGTTAATAAGTATATTGTTTTTAGAGTTTTCCATTTTTGTTGTGTTTTTGTTCTTTGCTTAGCAAATACGCTTTTAATATGAGTATTTTAATCGTCCATATGACAAATTGTGTTTTTTCATTAGTTTAGAATATTAATTTTCTAATATTTGTTTATGGTTATGCAGCTATCGTCCAGAATTCAACCACAAAAAGGCTACAAACAAAATGTAACAAAAAACTTATATGTCACAGTGCGGTCCAAATTAATTCAGTATCATCAATCGGTATGTATATTAGGTTTGCTATTTTTTAAATAATTAGAATGCAAAAATTTATTTATGATATATTATAATTCTCGATTTGTTCTTTTTAAAGAATATTGGGATATTGGCGATCCGACATTCAAATGTAGTTTTTGTGGTGCTTTTTTTTGGTACGATGAGAGATTGTCTCGCTATTATCAAGCACGGAATCCCAAGTATTCTCTATGTTGTATTCAAGGGAAAATTCACTTCCGCTTTGACGACCACCTCCGGAGTTACAAGAATTGTTATATAGAAACAGTGATAAAAGCAAACACTTTCGCCAAAACATACGATCGTACAACAATATGTTTTGTTTTACTTCAATGGGAGGGAAAATAGACAACCAGATAAATCAAGGTGGCTCTCCTCCTATTTTCAAACTTCATGGTCAAAATTATCATTTGATTGGAAGTCTCCTTCCATCAGATGGTGCATCTCCTAAGTTTGCTCAGTTATATATTTATGATACTGAAAATGAAATCACAAATCGTATTGCTGCTGTTAGGTAATTGTTTAATTCATTATTTTATCATTTTATTATTCGCATCTAATTGGCCATGATTTAATATTATACAATGTCTCTCCAGGCAAGATCCTAATTGTCATGATCTCCATACTGAAATTGTGTCTGACTTAAAGTCCATGTTAGATCGAGATAATGTTTTGGTCAAATCATTCCGAATGGCTAAAGACAATATGGTTCAAGAAGGGCGATCAGATGTGAAGTTAAAATTGATTGGTAGACGGAATGGTGATGCAAGAAGGTATAACCTCCCGACTACTTCAGAGGTTGCTGCTTTATATGTTGGCGATTTTGATCAAATGATGGGTGATAGGGATATTTTGGTAGAAACTAAGACAGGACAACTTAAGCGGATAAATGAACTGAATGCTGCATATCTTGGTCTTCAATATCCCCTACTTTTCCCCTATGGTGAAGATGGTTATAGGGAGGATATTCCATTTTCTGATGGAAAATCAGGAACACTAGGCCGGAAAAAAGTTAGTATAAGGGAATTTTTTGCATATAGAATGCATGAAAGAGATTCTGAGGCTTCAACAATTTTGTTTTCGGGAAGACTTTTCCAGCAGTTCGTGGTTGATGCGTACACTATGATTGAATCTGCACGACTAACTTATGTTAGAATGCACCAGAAACAATTGCGATGTGAAATGTATAAAGGGTTACATGACGCCCTCTTACGTGGTGAGACTGATGCGTCTACTCAAGGAAAACGGATTATACTGCCTTCCTCTTTTACCGGAGGAGCAAGATATATGATTCAAAATTATCAAGACGCCATGGCTATATGTAAATGGGCAGGCTATCCAGATTTATTTATTACTTTTACATGTAACCCCAAGTGGCCAGAAATTGTGAGATTTGTTGATAGCCGTGGTGGCCGGCCCGAAGATCGCCCGGATATTGTGTGTAGAGTATTCAAAGTTAAGCTTGATGGATTGATTCAAGATCTTCGTAAGAACAAGATTTTCGGAAATGTCAAAGCCGGTAATTTTCTTTAGTACATGTGTATTTTATTACATAAAAATATATTTTATCATACGTAATGCACTTAATTTTGATTATGATAAATATAAATTAACAGATGTTTGTTATTATTTTACAGTAATATACACTGTTGAATTTCAGAAGAGAGGATTGCCTCATGCTCACATATTACTTTTCCTATCTAAGGAAGACAAATTCCCAACACCAGAAGCAATCGACCGCATCATTTCTGCAGAAATACCTGATGAAACTGATGATCCAAAATATTATGCTGCAGTTCATGATTTTATGGTGCACGGTCCTTGTGGTGATGATAGAAGAAATTCTCCTTGCATGGTGGATGGTCGTTGCTCCAAGCATTTTCCCAAAAGGTATGTTGATGCGACTTCAATTGACGAGGATGGTTATCCTGTCTACAAACGCAGAGATAGTGGGAGAACAATTTTTAAGAATGGGGTTTATTTGGACAATAGATATGTTGTTCCTCATAATCGATACTTATTGATTCGATATGGAGCACATATGAACGTTGAGTGGTGTAATCAATCAAGAGCGATCAAATATTTGTTCAAATATATAAATAAGGGGAACGATCGCGTCACTGCATCATTTTACAATAGCACAAATGATGAAAATAAAGAAAAGACTGTCGATGAGGTTAACATGTACTACGATTGTAGATACATTTCCTCATGTGAAGCTGCTTGGAGAATCTTTGGATTTGAAATACAGTACAGAGACCCTCCAGTTGAGCGCCTGGGTTTCCATCTTCCTAATGAACATAATGTCGTGTTCTCTGATTCTGATAATATTGATATTGTTCTGAATAGACAAACGGTTAATCAGAGTATGTTTTTGGCATGGATGGAAGCTAATAAGAAGTATCCCGAAGCAAGAGAGTTAACATACGCTGAATTTCCAACGAAGTTTGTTTGGAAGTCGAATACTCGAGAATGGACACCAAGGAAAAAAGGATTTGCAATCGGTCGCATTTTTTTGTTCCTCCGGGTTGTGGCGATATGTACCATATGAGATGTCTTTTAAACATAGTTCGTGGTGCTACCTGTTACGATGATATATGTACGTTTGGTGGTGTGCGGTATCATTCTTTTCGAGATGCTTGCTATGAATTGGGATTATTAAATGACGATAAAGAATACATTGACGGTATCATTGAAGCAAGTGAATGGGCATCAGCACAATCCATGAGGGTCCTTTTTGCTACACTTTTATCATCTGAATGTATAAGCCGACCTGAAGTAGTTTGGGAGTCATGTTGGACTTATCTATCTGATGATATTTTATATAAGCAACGAAATTTGTTCCAATATCAAGGTATGCATCAATTAATGTATATACTTTTTTTAGATGTGTTCTTTATCTAATTTCTTTTTAAACTGCAGACTTGCAATTATCTGACGATGATATTAAGAGTTACGCCCTTGTGGAAATTGAGAAGATAGTGCGGAGTTATGGAAAGAGTTTGCATGATTTTCAGTCAATGCCATTTCCAAGTGATCAATTTTTCCAATTCTCAAACAATAGGTTAATACATGATGAGACGTGCCATGATAGAGTAAGTTTAACAGAAGAACACAAGAAGCTCATGTCTAACTTAAATGTTGAGCAACGTCATGTTTACGATACCATCATCGATTCAGTTAATTCAGATATTGGAAAAGTTTTTTTTGTATATGGGTATGGAGGAACTGGGAAGACGTTCATTTGGAAGACTTTATCTGCTGGGTTGCGATCAAAAGGAGATATCGTACTAAATGTGGCATCCAGTGGTATTGCATCTCTCCTATTACCTGGTGGGAGGACTGCGCATTCTAGGTTTGCAATTCCGTTCAATCCAAGTGAAGAATCAACTTGCAATATAAAGCTAGGAAGTCCTCTGGCGGAGCTTATATTCAAATCGAAGCTTATAATTTGGGATGAGGCTCCAATGATGCATAGGCATTGTTTTGAAGCATTGGATACCACCATTAAAGACATCATGAAAGAAGTCGATCCTATCAGGAAAGAAATTCCCTTTGGAGGAAAGACAATTGTGTTTGGGGGAGATTTTCGTCAAATATTGCCAGTTATTCCTAAAGGAAGTAGACAAGATATCGTTCACGCAACTATAAATTCATCGAGTCTGTGGAAATATTGTACTGTGTTGAGATTGACCAAAAATATGAGATTACAAAACATGGAATCTAACGAGAGTTGTGACGAATTAAAACGATTTGCCGATTGGATTGCTAAGATAGGAGATGGAAATATTGGGGAGCCAAATGATGGATATGATACAATTGATATTCCCGATGAGTTTTTGCTAAAAGATTTTACTGATCCGATTGCAGCGATTGTAAATAGCACTTATCCACAATTTGGAAACAATGTTGATCATGCGTCATATTTCGAAGAAAGAGCTATATTAGCTCCCACTCTTGATGTCGTACAATCCGTAAATGAATATATGGTTGCGATGAACAATTCTGAGGGAAGAATGTATTTGAGTTCTGATTCACCATGTCACTCTGACACAAATATTGATCTTTTGAATGATGTTCATACGCCTGAATTTTTAAACGGAATTAAATGTTCTGGAGTTCCAAATCATGAGTTACATTTGAAGGTTGGAACTCCTGTTATGTTGCTACGCAACATAGATCATTCTCTTGGATTATGCAACGGCACCAGATTGATTGTTACGAGACTTGGCAACCATGTTCTAGAAGGACAAGTTCTTACTAAAGGAAACCTTGGTCCTAAAGTCCTTATTCCAAGAATGTCGTTGACACCTTCTGATTCCAGACTTCCATTCAAGTTTCAACGTCGACAATTTCCAATAATGGTGTCTTATGCTATGTCTATCAACAAGAGTCAGGGTCAATCTTTGTCTAATGTAGGGTTACTCTTAAGAAAACCCGTTTTTAGTCACGGTCAATTATATGTTGCCGTGTCCAGAGTTACTAATCCAAACGGTCTTAAGATTTTGATTTGTGATAGTGATAACAATGGCAGTACAAGATCAACAACCAATGTTGTATTCAAAGAAGTTTTTCAAAATTTGTAAAACGTGTTTTTTCTGTAATTTATTTTTTGTCTTGGCCTTATAATCTATTATTCTATTTCTCTTTCATTTTTTTATTTATTTGTTGTTATTTTTTTATATATATTATACTCAACTGAAAGTTCTAAATAGTTTAAAAACATCTTAGTACGCTCGATGCATCGTACAGGTGAAATTAAAGAAGTTTTTTTATTCAATGAAAGAGGTATGTTAATTATTTTTGTTAGCATGCATGTTTTTTTTTTAACTTTTTCAGAACTAAACTTTTGAGCATTACTTTTAGAAATATATGACAAAGTCATGTTCATACATTAAGTAATCAACAAATGTCACATAGGCCCACCATGAAGATCACAAAATCAATAGTAATATCCAAAGAAAAAAACCATTCAAAGAGTTCATCAAAAAGAAAGTGTTATTTATAATTAATTTGTAATTTATGAAATAGCACTTACTTGAACTCATTGCATGTGTAAACTCAAATTTGTTTTTCTTCTTGAAATCACCTGCGTAGAAAAACAATTCTAATTTATGATAGATATGCAGACTATAATTGTCTTAAATATTTATGTTGTTACACTTTTTTTTTGAGTAAATGTTGTTACACTTTTTAAATCACATGATCATATTCTCCTTATTTTATTAGAATTGGGTATGACAAGTTAAAAAAATATCATAGAATCATCTCAGGTAGAAAAGTACTTTTAATTAGATTAATTATAATACAAAGATAACATTTCCATAAAAAAATTAAAATACAAAGATAACATTTCCATTAAAAAGGATTCATTCCGAATCATTGCCTGATTGCATCAAAAATCGGTCCATATTAATAAACATACGAGATTATGTCAAATAATGTCAAAGAACTACTTTCTAAAAGCATGCAACCTGAATACATGCGAGAGAATGGAAGCATTCAAATAAGCTTACACATAAAGTAATGTTCCATTGTTCCTTATGCTAATAGTTGACAAATATAAAATTAATATAAATGCTAGCACATGAGAAATAGTTTCCCAATTTGTTATTTGTATCAACAATCATAATATGGCGATTTAAAACAAGAAGACATCCGTGGATAATCATCTTGTGCCACAATGAACAATATAAATAATTTGAAGATATAGGTTAAAGTGCATCTAAGTACTTATATCGAGAATAATTTCATCCAAAACCATCCGCATTTTTGCTCACGCTCTGCTATAACCTGGATTTTAATAATGTACGATGCGAAGAGAAAGCCACCAGGTAATAAAAACGCACGAAATTCTCAAGACCTTCCAAAGTTCATGTTCCCTTTATGATATACCATTCCCATCAAAAGACACACATATATGCTATATGTCGCCGCTATTAGATGTATGTTTTAAAAGGTAAAACATCAAGTTCAAATTACCTAGAGTTGAAAATAATTTCCAGATATATTCCTAGCAGAGTTTTTATAATCATACTAGCTTAGTTTGTCGGTACCATAATTTTCAGATAGGAAAAGTGTTGTCCATGCTTCAAATCAATAACATAAAAGAAGTAAAAAAAAATTACCTTCTTATCAGTCTCCAAAGGACTTTGTGTCCAGTATCTCATCCCCTTTTATCTTTAGCTGAAATAGAAAATATAGAAATTGTTAAACAATTACTTTTGAATGAATAAATATATAATATTGGGCACATATTGAATTAAAATGGGTTTTAAACTCAATTGAGTGAAAAAAAAACGTATAAAAATTACACAAACATATAAAAATATTGAAGAGAAAAAACTACAGAGCTGAAATTTTCATTTTTGAAAATGCTCTAAGAAACCAAAATAAAATGTTTGTTAGAAATGTGTGCATATATCCAAATTTTTATCCAGAAAATGCCTTAAAATTAAAATAAAAACATAACTACTAGAAAAAATATATATTCGATTTCTTTTCCAGAAAATGCCCTAAAATCAAAATAAAACCAGATTCGTTAGAAAAATTTGCAAAATACTATAAATACCGAAATACACAACCGATTTGATATTTTTATCGGGAAAAACACCTAAAACTCTAAAATCTAAATTTTTTCACATAAAAATCCTAAATCTATAAATGTTTTCAGATCTATTACCAAAAAGACTCGACCAGAATAGATTTAGGGTTTCGAATCGAACAAATAAAATGAAACCAAAACTAAATAAAAAATGCCGACTGTCTTCCGATAACTAATCGATGTCGTGTTTTATTTCGTCAAACTATATATTTTCAAGAAAAAAACTCGGATATTTCGTGTATTTGTGCGTGTGTGTTTTCTGAGAATGAGAGACGAGAGGGCACTGCTGATTTGGTGTATTTGTGCGTGTGTGCTTTCTGAGAATGAGAGACGAGAGAGCACTGCTGATTTGGTGTATTGTTTGTGTGTTTTGGGCTGCCACCTTTTTTCCAGTTTTTAGCTTTAATCAATGGGCCGGAATTTGGGCTATATTGTATTGTAATTTCAGATTCACTAATTAATGGGCTTTAATTTGTCTGAATATTTTAATAAGTTGTTGTTGAGCTTTAATTTGGTGTATTTGATTAACGATGTAATGATGAATGTTCTGCCAAAAACATATTATTATTGAATGTTACTTAATTGTAATCAATTAAGATTTTATAATTATAATAATAATAATCTATTTATAATAAAAAATATGTCCATTTTTTTTATGGATTTGTCAGCCCATATAGTTAATTAATGGTTCAAATCTAATAATTTAAATTTGTCAATTGTTAAGGTGTTAGATTTATTTTTATTTTCTTCTGGAAAAATATTTTTTCTTTATTTTGATATGTTTTTTGAATTGAAATACTGATTTTCTACACTATCTGACGTTAGTTTCTCCTCTATCTGATTTGACAAATGGTTTGATATTTTTTAGTTATAATTTTTCTACCATTTTTGTTATATATATATATGTGTGTGTGTGTGTGTGTAAACATCCTAGATAAATAATGTTTTATTTTTTCAGAAAATAACACATCATTATGTATTACGGGAATTATCGTTTTTCACATTTTATTATCATTTATAACCCCAATTGTTTTACATTGGTTAACTTGACTAATATTAAAGATTCTCATGATTATTTCATAATATAATAAAAGGTCAGATTTTTCTATTTGGTCTAATCTTTTAATTGTTTATTAAAATAAAAGATTCAAAAATCAGTAATTTTTTTATTAATATATATCCGTGCATCGCACGGGTGGAATACTAGTTAATAATATATAAAACAATTTGCTTACTTGGAGTCATTCTGCACCAGACACACATGCATGAACTATTAATCATTTTTCTGGACATAATCATCAAAGATTGATCCCTTTTGCTACCTTCACATACATAAATAAACTCAAATATATTATATATTTATTTATCCAATTATCCATCAATTGTTTATTGTTTTTATTGGCATTTTATGTTTATTATCCATTATGTAATCCATGGTCACTTTTATATTCTTGAATAATTGGTAATTGAATAATTGAGTGGGGTCGATTATAATTTATATGATACCCATACCGTAGTCTAGTGGTTGATTTTTGGGTCTTTTATCATAATTTGATATTTTATTTGTTTTTTTTCAGGTGGATTTCTTGTAGTATGTATTTAGGGAGGGTTATATAGGACCCTCTATTATATGAGTACATATGACCATATCCAAGCCACACATATAGTGATTTCGATGGTTGAGATTAAACCTGATTAATGATGATAAATTATGTAAGAAAGTTAATGTGAGGGCAATTCAGTCCATATAATAATAGATGTGTTAGCTAAATCTAGTAAATCCCACTAAAATAAGATTAGTTACCATCAAATATGCAATCACAATCCACCAAATCTTTTATTGAAAAAATCGTCCAGGCCATATCACCTTCTCCACCGTGTTCTGCAACGAAAATCTTCCCCCATAATACCCAAAGTCGACATTTGGAGAGTTCAAGCAAAAAAAAAATAGATGACACCTATGAAGAATGCTTCAACACTAATGAAGAACAAGGTAACCCTTTTTCTTGCCTTCCAATTGTTTACATTGTCCATTTTTTACTGAATCCATTTAAAATTTGATTTACAATTTTTCCTAAATCAATCATTCGATCAATCATTTCATTTTTTTTTTTGTATGTTTTACCCAGAAAGTTGCTTATGCGTGTCTATAATCTTGCTTATTTGTGCCAAATAACATGCTTATAAATATGAGCATACTTGGTAGTCCATAAAAAATTCAATTCTTCATCCCCATTTTTTTTGTGTATGTTTACCCAGTGAGTTGCTTATTCGTGAGCATAATCATGCTTTTTTGTGCCTACGAATGTGCTTATATGTATCAACATACTTTCGAATGCAGAAAATTCAATTCCGCATCCACATTTTTTGTCATATTTACCCAGAGCGTTGTTGTGCGTATCTATAATCTTGCTTATTTATGAATACGAATATGCTTATAATTATGAACATACTTGCTAAAGCATGAAAATTAATTGTTCGTCCCCCATTTTTTTCTTTAAATAACATGCATGCTATGATCGAAAATGCATTTTATATGTGCTTAAATACTTGTTGTCATGAATAAAACATGTTGCTTACATTTGTTCTGTGTTATAAACTATCAGGTTAATTGATCATGGTTTTTTCGTCATATGTAGGTTGTATGTATTGAAGTTATTTGATTACGACCCTATTTGTTTTGACCCAGCACTTTGCTTATATATGACTATACACTTGCTTATAAATACTTTCCAATATGCTAATGCGTATTCAAAATCTTGCTTAATTATTTCTTTTTGTTGAAACAGTTGTAATTGCAACTGTTCCGCAGCAGCGGATTGAAATAACAATGGATTCATCTCCGAATTGGATACCCGAATGTGATGAACATATGACTCCAAGAGAAGGGATGAATTTTGATAGTGTCGACAATGGAATAAAATTCTACAAAAATTATGGGCGTGCCAGTGGATTTGATGTGAGAATAAGTACAACCAAACGCTTCCAGCGGGGTATAATACACATGCAATACGTGTGCGTGTGCGATCGGGAGGTTCAAAAAGGTTAACAACTCATCTGCATCTCATGAAGAAACGGTGCTAAATGATGACGAAGTCTCACAAGTGAGACACAGAAAACCGACAAGGGTGGGATGCAAGGCGCGATGCGTGTTCCAAGCCACTACATCTGGTTCTTACACAGTAAAAAGTTTTGAAATCAGGCACACGCATTCCTTGACGCCCGGGGTGTACAAACACTTTCTAAAGGCCAATAGGAATTTAAATTTTCCCCACCAGAAATTCATCCTAAGCTGTATAAAAGCAAACATTGGGCCAGCGAAAACTTATCGACTGTATAAAATGATGGTTGGAGGGTATTCGAATGTAGGCGCACTGCCAATCAATTTTAAAAATTCCAAGAGAGAGCTGAAAGCTTACGTCTGTGGAGCTGATGCACAACCTATTATAGACAAGTTTTTGAAAAAGATTGAAGTTTGTCCAAATACAGCATTCAACTATGACGTTGATGAAAACGATGCAAGCAAAACTACAGAATGTTCGGGGATGTTATCTCTTTTGATGCAACATACAACACTAACAGGTTCGGTGCAATCCCATCAAAATTCGTGCTCCTTCCCTTTTTTTAATGCGTGCATAAGTATGCATATCAAAGGAACATAAACTGCTTACGAGTTACTTTCATACTGCATAATAGAATGTATAAATATTATGAAGAAAATGACCATTTTCTTACATCATTTATTCATGTGTGGATGTGCATACGAATTGAACATAAACTGCTTATATATTACTTAAATGTTGCTTATGTGTTATAAGAAAATTGCATACGGCAAACCATGAAAATATTTGTTATTTTGGAAAAAAAGGAGACTAACTTGTCACAACAACCATAGGTACAAAATGGTGTTCGCACCGTTCTGGATAACCATAGAAGATGTGTCACGTTCGCGTCTGGGTTACTTCTGAAGGAGGATGAAGAGTCGTATGCATGGCTATTCAAAAATTTCTTGACAGCAATGGGGCATGAGCCAACATACATAGTTACAAATCAAGATCCTGCAATGAAAAATGCCATTAAAAGAGTTTTCAAAAATAGTATTCACCGACTATGTATGTGGCACATCATGAAAAAGGTTGGCATGAAGGTTGGGCATACTTTGCTTAAGGACGAAGAATTCATGCAAAGGTTGAATCGCATTCCACCAGAATTTGAGGAGAGATGGGCACAGTTGATGACTGATTACCAACTCACTTCGCATTCATGGTTCGCACATATGTTTGAAATCAGAAAATCGTGGATTCCTGCTTATTTTAAAAGTGTACAATTGAGCGGATTACTCAGAACCACATCAAGATCAGAAAGTGCTAACAACTGGTTCGGGAGTTTCACCAACCCACATGTTGGTCTAGTAGAGTTTTTCATGCACTACGATAGTGCTATAGAAGCTCAAAGACATGTCGTAGACAAACTGAACAACGAGATCGAATCCAGCTTGCCCGAATACAAAACACAGTTAGAAATTGAGAAACATGCATCAATTGTGTATACTAGAACAGTGTTTTCTACTGCGAGCGCCGAGATCGAATAATCTTGTTACAAGTGCGTGACAATTGAAATCAACAACGGGGCTGACACATGCACTTACAAAATCAAGGACATGGAAATAGAAGTCTTTACTGTGGTTTCCATATAAATGACGATATGATGGAATGCAGTTGCAAAATGTTTCAACGTATCGGCCTTCAATGTCGTCACATTTTCTCGCTACTAAAAGAGGCCGATAAAATCCCAGCAAAATATATTCACAAAAGATGGACGAAAAAAGCATCTATGTTACCATGTCAAAACAATGATTCGTTGAACAGATTCGTATCAGATATGCAGTGTGATACAACGATTCAACAGATTTGGTCTGACATTCACTATTGTATGGTTCTATCAAATGACGACAAGTCCAAGATTGAAGCCTTGTCAAAGATCATAAAAGACCATAAAGATAAATTGTTGATGGATCAACAAACTGATTCCAGTTTGGTGAACAAACAATCATTGATCGAAGGATTCATTGGGGACAAATCCCAGCTAGGAATTGTAGTGTTGCAACCAACACAGGCCAAAAATAAGGGAAGCGACAGTCGATTCAAGAGCCGACTTCAGAGTCAGAAGGAGAAAGTAATCAAGGTCGGGCAGGAATTGAAGAGACGTTGTGGGAAATATGGAGAAATAGGTTCGCACAATAGCAAAACGTGCGACAAGTAGAATTCACTCTTATTGACATTATTTTTGAAGTGCATGTTTGATACTGCTTATTAAAGCATTTGATACTACTTATTTATGCATATTTTACCGCTTGTTTTTTATGTTTATTTCATATTTTATAATTATTTGTTTCATACAATCCTAACAAAATTCCAAAAAAAAGGCATGTGCTCGATAAAAAATGTTGTGACTGCCTGTTTAATTTTTATTACCTTGCACTTTGCTTATTTGCTAACAGTATAAAATACAATGAGATACATGCTTACAAGTCCATTGACTTCTAATTACAAAGCATTTGAATCATGCTTACAAAACATTTGAATACTGCTAAAAGTATAAGATACTTGAAATATAAAATATTTGAAATAGTGCTTACAAGTCAATTGACTCAATCGCTACAAAGCGTTTGAATTATAAGATACTTACAAAACATTTGAATATCGCTTACAATGTACTTGATTTACGCTTACAAAGAACACGAACACTTTGCTTAAAAATATTTGAAATAATGGTAGAAACATTATAAGATACCATGAAAGTGATTGCTTATAATAGAGTTGAATTCTGCATACAGACTAATTGAATTTTGCTTACATAAGCAACTGATTTCTACTTTGAAGAAAATATAACAACCATGAACTAACACTCATCAATAATCAAAAACATTCAACATCACTACAAAGTACTTCAAAAACCAAACAAATTTATAGTGTCTGTAAAACACTCCAGTAACCAATACATTTATAAAAAAAGTACGAAGCAACAAAACATTTCGGATTGATCCTATTTCATTTTGGCAAACTCCTTCGCCTGTCCCAAAACCGCCCCCCTCTGCTCATTCATTGCGTCCAGACATATTACAGTTGTGTACTTTCTACGCATCATCAATAGTTGCGCCTCGTCATTTTTTCGGAGCCCGCTATCCCAGTTTTTGATCCCACCTCCCATATAGGTCTCCATATGGCGCATTGCAAAAATAGCACAATCAACTTCGATATCCTTGTCCCTCCAAGGCATGCACAAACAGGAGGCAGTCGAATTCTTGATCACCCGAGCAATTGACGAAAAATCCTTCGCCGATAAGTATTGCGAAAACACTTCTCGCTGTCAAAAAAAAAATGAATCGCGGGAAAATAAAGATTGAAAATATATATTCAATCATTCATAGAGCACAAAACTGACCAATTTATCAGAAAGGCCATCGTATTTGAGGGTTTTGTTGCCGCCAACTGAGGAGTTGTCTAATACGTGGCAGATCTTCTTTTTAACGTCAAAGTAAACCACGAAAAAATGCTTGCTCTTGAATATCGGGAAGAAGAACTACACAACGGGTAAAAAAAAGGTTAGGGTCACGAATAAAAGAAAAAAAAGCTTCACCATATCACACATACCAACTGGATCTCTCCATCCTGCTCGCACTGCAATCACTAAATTCGATGTCGAAGCTATCGCTGAATCTCTTAAGCAATTCACTCGAATCCGACGCTTTCTTTGGGCATTACAATTGTGAATGTCTGTGAGAAAATAGCACAAACATAAGCGAGAATTTAAACCTGCGAAAGCAACATTTATTGCAGACATAATCATTGTTCATAGCAGTCCCAAGGAACCTATCATACATAAAAACATAATGGAACACATAGTAATAAGCATAATACATAACCAAGCATAAGCATAATTATCATACATGAGCAAAAAAACTACCATAAAATAAGCATAATACAAACCAAGCATAAGCATAACGCAAAACATGCATAAGCCTAAATACCTTACATAAGCATAATTATCTTACAAAAGCATAATTCTACTCATACATTAGCATAAGGCAAACTATACGTAAGCATATTGGGATACATCTATAAGCATAATGCCAAAAAACAAACATCAGCATGGATACTACTTACAAAGCCATATATACCAATCAAACCTCATATATCAAAAAATAATCTACAAAAATTACGGGTGAAAATATACAGTAGGATATGTCATGGCAATGAATCTACGAGGAGAACTATCAGTCCTCAACAATTCTTTGCGGTTCAGGATAAACGACCACGTATCCACAACATACACGCTGACGTACTGCCCACCCTTCAACGTCTCCATATCTTGTCTGGTGATGTTAAATTCACCACTACAAAAAATGACTTCTTCCCTGCGTGTTCATATGATTGTTCAAACAAATAACTTCATCGAAAAAAATTGAAATAAACAAAAACATAAATAAACTTACCTATCACCTGCCGAATTTTCAAAAATCCAATTCGATACCATAGTCTCCATTTTTGTACACTCAGACAATACGTCAATCTGTATTGCATTCTCAATTTGTCATCCCTCCATCTCATCGTCACTGTTAACCTCATCTTCTTCGTTGCCACTGTCACTGCTTTCTTGTTCCAAATCGGTATCACCTATATCCCCCTCATTATCGTCACTACTACCATCCTCATCATCGTCGCTTTTACCCTCCTCCCCCTCATCCTCCCCCTCATCGTCATCTCATCATCGTCCACATCATGCCACACCGCCCCCGGATCACAACATCTCCACCAATATCACGTTCCCCGCTAACCCCGCCCTGATAATAAAAAAAAGCAACACATATCAGTACAACACAAAAAACAACATTCTATTCATAATAAAGTAACATTTTGTGATGCTGTAAGCGGGATAGACCGGATGATAAAGTAATAACAGAAAAGAAAAATCAGGTGTCTTACATCCCTGCCCACAGTTGTATCAATCTCTTGGGTAACCCCCAGGCTAAAACTTGGAAAATCTTCCACGCCCTTTTCTTACTCGTCCCTCCGACCAAGCGCAAGTTCAAATTTTTTTACGGCGGCTATGGTCTCGGAGTTATTCCAAAAAGCTTCGTTTAGCTGCGTTTCGCTCATATCATCAGCTTGAGGGCCCTCCCATCCAATGTATGCTTACTAGTTGAGCATATAAGCATCCTAGCTGATTCTTGTAATTTGCAAAAGTCTGCATCGCCTGTCATCTCTGTTGGAGCATTCTGAAACAACGCAATTATGTTGACCACATATGTAGCAAGGCCTGACAACTTTTGCAACACTCTCGGTTTATACTCCTTTTAAATAGTTACCAGAACAAATGTCAGTTACATAAGCATTATTTATAACATTCTAGAGCATGATTTACAACACATGCAGACAAACAGTTGTCTATAGACATATACAAACAATTAATTATTGCATTATTAACTACACATATAAACAGAATTGGCATATATCATAAGCAATCCACAAACATTAGACATAATATACAAAAACTGTAAATAATTAATACTCCATCATTTTTGTAAGCATTATTAGCAACACATATAAGCAGAACTGGCATATATCATAATCAATTTTTCAACATATTTGAGAGAAAATACAAAAATTATAATAATATATAACCCATAATTTTGTAAGCATTTTAGCTACATAGATAAGCACATTTGGCAACATAATAAGCATTATTAACTAGACATGTATGCAAGGATTACAACAATCAAATACTCCATCATTTTATAATATAAGCATTATTAACTACACATGTAAGCATAATTCTCATGTGTCATAAGCAATAATACAAAATGGATTCATCCAAGCAAAAGAAGTAAAATTTATACCTCGTGACTCTCGGTCCCGGACGACGTGCCAGCCTTTGCTGACTGACTTCCTAATAGCCCGATGTCAACTGCAACCGACCCTTCATTCGGTGCAGCTATATGGAGCGCTTCCGCCAAATGACCCTGTCCAAAACCACATTCCTTCATCTCCTTGAGTACCATTTTCCGAATGATCTCAGCAGTCCAAAATCTAATACTCGGGAGTGTTCTAACCACGTCCCTAGTATAGAAAACAACCCTATCCAAATACAAAACCTAAAAAAAAGAGAAACTTAGAAAGTGCACAAGGTAGTAATACAAAAAATGTATGCGCAATAATAAATTTAACACTTACCGATAAAAATAGAAGAGGCCCATTGAACATAATTTTCTTGCCTTCTCCCCAACGTGCCCGATTTGTCACCAACGTGTTAATCGTGTACTCGCACCAGCCAAGGTTGCGAATATTCTGAACATTCTCCAAGCTATCCATCATGAGGGGATTAACATAACCAATAGGGTTATTCCCGATAATCAAGCAGTCCACCAAGGCAACAAAATGTCTTTTAAACCAGTCACCTCCGTCCTCGCATTTTAACATCTCCGTGCATACATGTTTTTGTTGTTGGCCTTGTTAAAAATCTTTTGCCATTCTTTATAAAGGTCACATCCCCCCGCTTTGTTTTTGTGGTCAATATTCACACTACCCTTCGGAATTCCAAGGACCCGTTCCACATCCGTGGTGTCAATGTGAATTGTTTTCCCCTTCGATATCACCAATTCACAGCTAATTGGATTGAAGTTTTTAATCAGCCAGTAAGTTAACTGCGTCGAAATTTCAACAATCTTCATGTGCAACAGGCCGCCAAACTCAATCTCATTAACCGCAGCCGTCTGTACAAGGTTCAGTTTCTTAATAACTTTGGCAAACCTCCTCAGTGTTGATCTCGTACACAACCTAGGATATTTAGAATCTTCATCACCCTGGCTGCCATCTAGAACTTTTTTCCCTTTGTCCTTCCCCACCTTTTTCTTATTCGCCTCTGTAGGATCATCAATAGCTGCCGCCTTCCTCTTCTTGCTCACTTTAGCCACTGTTGCCTTACTCTTCTTGCTCTCTTTAGCCATTTCCAAAAGAAACACTAACAAAAATAAGGTGACAAATAGTCATTTAACTTAATCATTTATTAACAGAAAATAAAAAAAATAAGCATACTAAATGAAATAAGTAAGCATGATATAGAATGTGAATAAGCGTAATTGTCAACACCAATAAGCAGTAGACAACATCAAACAGGCAAACCCCCAGACTTAGAGAAAACAAAGTGGGAAATGCTAATTACCTTTTGTATGAAAGCATTATATAAAACATGCATACGCATAATATACAACATAAACAAACAAAGTTATCAGCAACAAAATGTATTTTAAAATCCCATTAGAGCCATCTACCAGACTTCGTTTTCTCAGATAATAAAGACAATTTAAAACAAAAACACATCAAATCCTAACCATTTTGTACATACTTGAATATATATAAGCATAATACAAAACATAAATAAGCAATGTTTTTGCCTCATTAAAAAGCATCAACCAATACTTGTGAAAAAACAAATGTGACCATGATTATTGACAACAATAAGCAATTTTTGCCTCAATAAAACAACATCCCAATAGTTAAAAAAAACTAGAAATACTAATTTCCACCCTTCCCCGTTTTGACAAAAGATACACTAAAACATATTTAAGCATAATTCATAACAATCATAAGCATATTTATCAACAACAATATGTAATGTTAAAAACATATCCAGCAATAACAAAAACCCTATATCAAAATGCAATAAAAATATCAAAAAAAAAGATGAAAGAAAAAGAAAAAAAAATATTGCCCTACCTACAATGTGGGTGAATGCACAGTTGAAATTTTGCTACTTCCTCGAATGATACTCGTCGTTCCGGTTGCCGCTTCGAAAATGGGGTTTTCCAAAATCGTCCTACCTACGATTTCGGTATACTTCACAGATTGGGGGTTTTTTCAACGAAAATGGAGTTTTCCAAAATCGCTTCTTCTGGAAAAATTCACAATGCCTGAGTGATATAAGCGGGGTTTGCTCAACTTTGAGTTTGATGTTCGACCGATGCAGGGATTGATTTTTTGATTTTCGATCGAAGGTTTGAGGTTTTTCACAATTCCTGATATTTCACAAAGTACGGCTCCTAAAAATGAAAAAAACTCCTAACGGAAGGTGAAGTTGGAGACGGCTTGAAGGGAGAAGACCACTTGAAGAATGAAAAATGGAGATGGTTATTTCTCACGGTAATAATGGTTTTCGGCGGTTTGCAGAAATAACACTTAGGGAAGAAACCCTTTGATAATATGACTCTTCGTTTACCAAAGATGAGAAGATATGCAAGATTTTAGATTACACACGTCCCTCAAAACCGTTCCTAATTGTTAGCCCACTACCAAAAATAATTTCCCTCCCAAAAACTGATCTTAATTAAAATTACCAAAAAGTCATTTTTTTATTAAGTTATATATTAAAAAATGTTAAAATCTGATTAATCCCAACCGTTTAAAAATTAAATCAATGCCTCAGATTTGGTCTCGTGTACTCACATAAGTTATGTGGACTCACCTGATCCAAATCCTATATATATATATATATAGGTATTGGTTCAAATGAGACCAATATGTTGGGGTGAGACCGTAGGGATTGATCTGGTACGTCTATTCCATTATTTGAAGGGTTTAGATTAATCCATTTTTTAAGGTATATTTAATGATAAAAAGCTGTCAAAAGGTTATATTGGTAAATATACATATAGGCGCCCGATGGTTAATTAAGGATAGATATTAACACCCTTTAATTTCGGCAAGGAGAGATTGTGTACCCTTTGACGTGCCCGAGATTTTTTTGGGAACTGATTTTTATGCTTAAATCTGATATCACCATTAGGGCTGATCAAAAAAATTTAAAAACCGCCCAAACCGACCGCACCAAATTGCACCGCACCATTAATACTTATTTATCGAATAAACCGCGATTTAATTTTTTCCGATACACCGAACCGCAAAAAAAAGTGCAGTTGCAGTTTGACTATAAAACCGCACCAAACCGCACCGCCTTAGAGTCTTTATTCAGTTTTTATTACCTGGTATCTTAGTAAATTCACCCTCTTAATACTTGTAATGTACCCAAACAAACCCTAGAATTATATCCCTGTAGGTTGTAGCAGCAGCCCCATATCTTCACAGAAGATAAAATGTCTTCCCTTTTCACAAAATGATTAATTTATTTTTCACTCTCTAAGTCTCTAGCTTTCCATTAGAATTAAAAATCTCTCTCTATCTTAGACTCTTAGTTGTTGATTGAAGAGGTCTTCTACATATTGTGGTGGATTGGAAATTTTTTTTATCAGTATTTACGAATTGGCCGTTTGAAGTTTGGAGATATTTCGTTGGGCGGATCAGAGTTTTGTTTGTCTCCAATCCGAAAACAGAAATGGTATGAATTTTTTGTTCTAATTTGCAGTTAAAATACTTGAATATTTTTTTATCTATTGTGTTTTTTGTTTGCAGTATGAAAAATCTTGTTCATTGCTAAAACTACTCTTAGAGAGAGAAATATTAAAACTGAAATTATGTTGCATTGATTTCTGATAATGAGCAGATGGATGTTTATATACAAATTTACTGAAAGTAACCACTGCTAACAAACTCTGTTTTAGCTAATACTTGACGGCTATTTTGGTGAGGTTAGACTGGTTAGTTGTATTCAATATTCATAGTAAGAAACTTAAACAAATTCCCTCTAATTCTCATGGGTTTTTTTTTTGAAGAAAAATTGCACACAACATATATACTTCTATAGATAAATGAAAATGACAAATATGCAGGCCCAACTCAGTGAATAAAAAATTTCATTTTTCTTATACACTTTTTTTTGTGAATTATAGATATTAATTATTAATTATTAAGTTGTCAACTTGTCATTAAGATACATAATCTGAAGTTTGAAATTTCAAATGTGTATTGTGCTTGAAAATGACTCATAAATTATTTAAAAGCAACTTGCAATTCTATTGGTATACTAATTTATATTGTTTCATTTCCTATTTGTATTCGAACAGGATGACAGTTCAAAAAACGATACTATGGAAATTGAGACAGGGTGGGAACTCCAAATACAATACAAGAACAAGCTCACAACAATGAATCGGTGATGTCTCTCAACCAAGAATCCAAATAAAACGAATTTCACACATGAAGTAAATGAAAAGCCACCTCAAAACCTCCCATGAAAAGGAAAAAAGTCAAAGCAGTTGATGTAATCAAGAATGAAGGTCCAAAAACTCTTTAAAATATGGGGTCACTTTACTAGATTGGAAGGTAGTAATCCACCTAGAGCGGCATGTAATTATTGTGGTACAAGTTATGCTGCTCATCCAAAATTGAATGGGACTACAAGTATGTGGGCACATTTAGAGTCTTCATGCAAAAAGTACCCATACAAATTGGATAAGTCACAAAAAACTATGCATGATTTTAAAAATGTGATTGGAAATTCTATTATTAAAGGAAAACCACTAAATGTTGAAGAAATGAGAAAGTGTCTTGCTCAAATGATAGTAACTGATGGATTCCCTTTTAGAGTTGTGGAAGGGCAAGGGTTTAAAGCTTTTTGTCAAAAAATGGAACCAAGATTTGAAGTACCATCTAGGCATACTGTTGCTAGAGATTGTATGAAGATTTTTCTGGAAGAGAAAAAAATTGAAAAAAGTTTTGAAAGCCCAAAGAATATGCCTCACAATTGATACATGGACTTCATTGCAAAATTTAAACTATATGTGTCTTACTGCACATTGGATATCTAATGATTGGAAGTTGGAAAAAAGAATCATAAACTTTTGCATTGTTGAGAACCATAAAGGAGAGACAATAGCGAAACAAATAGAAGAATGCTTGATTGACTGGGGTATTGAAAGAGTCTTCACAATTACAGTGGATAATGCTAGCTCTAATGATAGAGCAATCAATCATTTGAAAAAAAAATGCAAGTGGAAAGATGTTATTTTGAATAATGATTACATGCATGTAAGGTGTTGTGCTCATATAGTTAATCTGATTGTTAAAGATGGGCTAGAAGAGCAAAATGAGGGTATAATGCGAGTTAGAAATGCTGTTAAGTATGTAAGATCTTCTCCAGCTAGGCTAAAGACTTTCAAGAAGTGTGTAGAGAAAGAAAAAATTAATTCTAAGAGCCTTGTTTGTTTAGATGTCGAAACACGATGGAATTCAACTTATATGATGCTTGAGGCTGCTGAGAAGTTTGAAAAAGCTTTTGACAGGTTAGGGGATGAGGACCAAAAATTCCTAGACTATTTTGATTGTTATGAGATGAATCAAGATGAAGAATGTGATGGGATTGGGAGAAAAGGAAAAGTGAGAGGAAATAAGATAATAGGTCCCCCGATTGAGATAGATTGGATCAATGCTAGAAACTTTGTCAAGTTCTTGAAGATTTTCTATCATGTGACTTTGAAGTTCTCTTGTTCATCATATGTCACTTCAAATATTTTTTTCCGTGAACTTGCAACTGTGGCTATGGGTTTGTCTACTATGATCAATAAGGGAGATCACCATGCGGCTTCTATGGCTATCCGAATGAAAGAGAAGTTCAATAAATATTGGGGGAACGTTGATAGTATTAATTGGTTGTTATTTGTTGCTATTGTTTTGGACCCAAGATACAAGTTAAAATATGTTAATTTTGGTTTTACAACAATATTTGAAGGTAATGCTTTTATGGTTAAAAGAATGATGGACAGAGTAGAAGAAATGTTAACTTTGTTATATAAGCATTATGAAGATTCAGATTTTCAACATTCGGATAAAGAGGAACATGCTAGGCAAGGCTATAACTATATGCATGTCGATGAGGAAGATGATTTAAGTGAATTATTGGAATCTCAATTTGCTAAGCATTTGGAAGAAGAACAATGTGTTGAGAACAAATCTGAAGTGGTTAGATACTTACTTGACGGTTGTGAAAAATCTAACAATGAGTTTGATGTGTTAAATTGGTGGAAAGTGAACACTCCAAAATATCCTATTCTTTCTAAAGTTGCAAGGGATGTGTTAGCTATTCCAGTATCTACTATTGCTTCTGAATCTGCTTTTAGCACAAGTGGTCGTGTGATTGATCCGTTTAGAAGCTCTTTATCCCCCAAAACCGTAGAGGCCCTCATATGCTCTCAAGATTGGTTACGTGTTACAAATTCTCCTATTGATCTTTATGCAATGATGGAGGACATTGAACATTATGAAGGAATAGAGAAAGGTAAATAGATTAAATCTTGGTTTGTTCTTCATTTATGCTTTCAAGTATATAATATTTTCATTAATGATGTTTGTTTGTATTTGGTGGGATGGATCAAGCGTTTCGGAAGTCACAGATGATTAACTTGAAATTCAATTTTATTGGGTTTATATATTTACAAAAAAACATCTATAGATAATTTTTTTGTCATTGCTCTTATTAATTTATTGTTTCTTTTGCAGATTTCCTTTTGCAGATGGATGGATGTGGGTCTTCAATCCAATGATGATGATGAATTTAAACATTTGCAAGCCATTTTATGGCACTTAATTTAATTATAGTTTAGAGATGTTTGAACTTGAAATGTTTGCAGCAAATGTTTGCTTGTATGATCTGTTTTATACTTTGCTAGTAAGTATTTTTAGTCGTCTATGTCTGACAGTAAAATCCCTATATTTATGTTACTCCCCAGATATATATATATATATATTACTAATATTTATGTATTTTTTTTTTCGTTTTTTGTTTCCTTTTCTCTTTGTTTTTTAAACCGCAAAAACCGACCGAAACCGCCCAAAACCGTTCCCAACCGCACATATTGTATTACTTCAAAAACCGCAACTTGAAATTATTTTTTAACCGAACCGTACATAGCAATTTGACTTGAAATTTGTTAAAAAAAACCGCACACCGCACCGTGATCACCCCTAATCACCATTATAATCCATCTAACTTCTCATTGGCAAAGAAAAAGGTAAAGAAAGAGAAAAAGGCATAGAAAAGAAGTAGATGGAAGCAACCCTTTCCCGATGGATTCTTTGAAGCAGAGAAAAAACTCGAAAGTCTTGGATTCGGCAAACGTGAAGATTGAAGGAAAATCTATTAAGAAATTTTGTGTTGAAGGCTTCGAATTTATAAGTAGCAATTTCTGCAACTTTTTCTACTTATATGCAGATTTCGTTAAATATATGCTGATTTCGTTCCTTTTTTTTTTCAATTTTTGCAACTTTTTTGCATGTTTTTTGTAGTTGTGTTTTAGGAGATATTTTCAGTTTTCCGCCTTTTTCCTTGTTCAAGTTTCATGTGTTCTTGTGTTGTGTGTAAGTTTTTTTCATTTGATGTTTTGTATGGTTAGTAGTGTATAAGGTTTTTTAGTTGAGTTTTTTTGCCGGAGTCGAACATGCAACGGTGTGTTAGGTTTTTTTGATTTTGACTTAAGTTCTTAGTTGTATAGATTAATATTTTTGTTTGATGTTTAGATGTAATATTTTTGTTGCATTCTTAGCAATGGTTCGTTGCACATGTATTGAGAAGTGTCGATTTGTATATACAATCATGCTGGGTGAATGCAAGATTTGTTGGCAATTTTGATTAGGTTTTAGGTTTCCATTTTTTTATATATATTTGATGTATAGATTTAATATTTTTGTTGCATATTTAACATTGTTTTCATTGCATATATATTGAAAAGTGTCGATTTTTGTATACAATCATGTCGGGGTGGATGCACAATTTTTTTGCAATTTTTGATTATGTTTAGATTTTCTGTTGTTGTTTTTTGTATATATATTTGATGTATAGATTTAATTTTTTTTGTTGCATACATAGCAATATTTCGTTGCCTATTATCTTGATAAGGCAGCCATGCATCACAATATTATGAGTCGATTGTATTTGAATTATGCATCAGTCTATTAGAATCTATGCAAAAAAAATTACAATTTTATACATCAAATTTCGCAAGTTTTGGTCCTACTAGATGTAGGAAAGTCCTTATTGTTTTTTTTTTTTGAAAGTGTTGATATGCATCAGTCAATTAGTATATTATATGCAATATTATTACCATATTTGTACATCAGTTTGGATGACTTATACATACATCATAATTAAATTATTTTTACAATATGATATATTTATTTATGCATATTGTTTTTACAGGGGCAGGGATAGCATACTGAGGTAGTCAAAGATGGCTAAGTCTAAACAAAAAAGGGAGATTTCGCTAGAAGGGGATGATGGAGGCAAGGGGGAGGGTAGTTCTAGTGCCAAAAGGGTGAAGGGTGGCAAATATGAAGTTAAGAAGGCGTGGAAGCTCAATCATCCGAAGGTCCTGACTAGATCTAATCATGCACTGTTGTGTTTAGTGATTTTCAGAAGGATGTTGTAGTCAAAATGGGATTTGGTGGGTTGTTGTTGCTTAGGATCAGTGAATACCCTACTCGTCTCATTTATTGGTTGATTGATAATTTCAATCCAATTAGTTGTGAGTTAGTCTTAGCTCCGGGTAGATTTATTCACGTTGACTATTCCGATGTAGAGAGGCTGCTTGGTTTTCCAAATAGTCCGATTAATATAGACAAGAAGGCCAAGTCTGAACAAAATGACTTGTATGACAACTGGCCTGCATTGTTTGATAAAACTGGAAGAATTGTCACAACAACTGAGGTTTGTAAGAAAATGGTTGATGCAAGGACGGTGGCGTTTGGTTCAGGAGATTTTTTACTATTTTAGTTGATTGTCTTATTGTCGGGACATTGCAATGTGGATACGTCAACCCGCTTATTTTAAAATATTTGGACAATGTGAATGACATAAAGAATTTCAATTGGTGCGAATACACATTGAAAACCCTAATTGTGAATAGGGTTAAATGGGGCTCGCTGAACAAAATGCGGTTTAATGGCCCTATGTTATTTCTACTGGTTTGTGCTCATTTTTTTTTATTTCAGAATTTGTGCTTGCTGTTTTTTTTTTGTTTTCCAATTTTTGAACTGCTGCTAATCGTTTTTTCATGTTTTTATGTTCATTTAGGTGTTGTACATGGATAGGGTTGTAGTATACATGTGCGACATGCCAAGAGGTACCCCGAGTTTAATTGGTTGGACTGATGAGAAGTTGAAGGAACGGTATCGAAATGAAGTTGCATACGACGCTTTCGGGTTTGGATATGTTGACCCCCCTTTTACCGCTGAGGGTTCATCTGGCGGTAATATTATTCCTGCGGTGGACTCTAGGTAGAGAGAACCAAGCGTCCGGGGCGGGCACAGGTAGTGACGCAAAGACATGTCGTATATTTTTTATTTTTTTACTGTAGTTCTTTTTTCATTTTGTTATCTTAAGATAGTACATAGCATATTTAGTTAAAATCTTGATTAGTTTTGTAGTTAAAATAACATTCCAGTTAAATTTTTTATCAGTTTTATTTAGCATCATTCGTGTTCTATTATATTGCAAAATTAGTTAAAATATGTTGCATATTATATAAGATATAGTGTTTTTGGTAGTGATAATATACTGTATAGTTCAAACATACAGTATACAACATAGTTAATGAATATATATTGCTTAGTTAGTGTATAGATTTTGATTTTTTTGTGTGATGAACTAATTATTTGTAGTTTATATTACAACGTATATTTAGGTATTTTTTGTGGCATACTTTTGTGCCAGACAATGATACTTGACATTATTTTTTGTATTTGTCTGATTTATAGGCATATACTTCGGAGGTGTTGTCCAAACTCTCCTGCCTTGCGACAGACGTTGTCCATATCATTAATCTACTCCAGAATGCCCCAAAGGATTTCCCATGTGATTTCGTTTTTGCGAAACTAGGGGAGGCGGCAAAGAATCTGATTTGTTTTAATGGGAAACAAACTGATGGACAACCGACGATGATGCACTGATTGTAGCTTATCTCAACGAACGGCACTTTTGGAACAATCCCGAGAATATTACACCAATTGAAAAAATCGAAAGTGCAGTATTGAAGAGGGTTGAGTTTAAGAAATGGATTGAAAGGCCTACCTTTAGTATTGGTATGACTCAGGACAGTGGCATGGCGAACTGGCAATCGGTTCTTGAAACGCCTCGGCAGTATGCAGAGGCTTCTCAGGGGATGTAGGTCCCAATGGGGTTTGGTGTAAGGTTTAGAAGGGGGGTTGAATAAACCTTACCAAATTTTCACTTGTAGTCTTTTTAAGAATTTTAAACAGAGTTGACTCAAATCAGTTGTGTCCTTGGGGGACAGCTAGGTTGGCTATCTTCAGCTAAGTTACCCACTCAACAGACTCGACTGAGCTGTTGATAGTATGACTTGGCTGCGTTAGCTAATACTGAACTTTAGTTGAAATTTATTAAGAATTTGTTCAAGCTTTATTATAATGTCCAAAATTTCCGTTTCCTTCCACTCCAAATATGCACGGGTATTTCTCTTCTAATTAGTCCAAAATAATCATTATTAGCACCAACAAGATCCACACAATAATGAAAAGTCAGTATACAACAAAATGAAACAAACTGATTCGTGTATATATATATATATATATATATATATGTTCGCCTTATTTTTAGCTTCACCGCAAGTGTACGGTGTAGTTTATAGAATAGGGTAAGCAAGGTCGTATCCACGGAGACTAATAAATTAATGTGCTAAGTATTGAACTAAAATAGACTTATTTTTATTTAGACGATCAATATTGGATGATTGTTTGTGGAAGTAAAGACAAGAATAACCACAAAAACACAAGATGAAAATAATAGTGGAATTATCAAGGAAATGAAATGGATTCCCGGTTATGGTTTCAATTAATATTCCTCTTGTTTTTACGATTTAATCAAAGCCAAAGTTATTATCAATACACCTATAAGACGATCACAATGGTATTTTTTATCCTCCATCTCGAGATGTATATAAAGTGTAGATTGAAATATCTATGCTAGCATCTCTACTCAACATAAGATACACAACTCCCAAATGCACAAAAGATCATATATCCTCACAAATATTCACAAACCTCTCGATTATGCAAATATTCATGTCAAGTACTCAAGATCTAATATTGAAACTCATCTCTCGAATTATGAATCAATATATCAAACATGTTAAATCATTGGCCAAATGATAAAACAAGAATAAGAACAAAGTACTCAAATAGACTTCAAGACAATAACTTCAATTAAGATTAAAACATTCAACAAGAGTTCATTAATCTACTTCCAAAACCCGGAAATCACAAGAAGTTTAGCTACTCATTACAAATAAACAACCCATAGACAAATTGTTCATATTCATGACAAGCTAAAATGAAAGATTAAAGCACAAAGAATGAGAAAACTTAGGGAAATGGATAATCTCTCGATTAATCTTCAATCCTCAAGCTCCGATTCGACCCGATTCTTCCCTTGATTCTTCCTTGATGAAATTGATGTGTTTCTTGTGTTCTTGGGTGTATTCCCACCTTTCCTCCATCCCCTAGATCAAGCCTCCCATGTATGTATTTATAGCCCCTCAAAAGTTCAAGAAATAGGTGGAAGAACTTAGGAATTTCCGTCCAGGGCTGCTACCCCGGGGACGTGAATTTTGGAGTGAATTTGCTGTCTTGGGCGACTAGGCGCTGGTGGATCAATGACTTTGCGCCGGCGCCCGCCTGAGTTTTCACCCACCAAATGTTGGAATTTGCTTTTGAGCCCTTCTTCAAAGTTGTAGCCCTATCTCTTAGCTTTCCATAGCCACTTGAATCATCTCAATATCAATTATGTAGAGAGAGTTATGGCCAAAATACGAAACACTGCCAGTGATGGAAATTTCGAGAGCGTTTGGACGTTTCTTCAAATCAATCTCTCTTTGTTTGCTCGTTTGTACTTCTTTTGATACGATTCATTACTATGACTATAAACTCAATATAATTGGCTCTCAACATGGCTTGGCTACTCAAATGACTCAAAATACTCAAAAACAACACAAAACTCAAGTCTTGGAAGCCCAAATTAATGGTATAAAACCAAGTGAACAAATGCACATATGTGAATGAGTGATGCTAAATCGTTTTGAGTAAATGCTTCTGCTTGAACCGAAAAGGTTATAGCTGATGGTTAATATATTAATCTCATGCGCAATGCAGTTGTGCTGCCTATGGATTATATTTTTATACGATATAAATATGTGTTACAAGGGTAAGGGTGTTACATCATGTAAATAGAAATTAGTTAATATACTACACAAGTTAATTCTAGATTGTGAGTACATGCATAACATTATTGATATGATTGTTAAATTTTTAATATTGTTTCAATATATAATTTACTTTTACTATGTATAGATCGGAATGAATTATTAACTGATTGTTTATATAACTCAATCCAATAAAAACTTAAAAACAGTATAAAATTATATATGTTTTTTATGTTTAGTTTACAATCAAATTTTCTCTTGTTTGGTTTTGATGGTTGGAGACGCCTTTTTTATTACTTTTAATATCTTTTTTTGTATTATATGCATTATAAATAATTAAATCGTGTAATTTTATATGCTAAATTTTGATAACCCAAGTTTTTGCATTAATAAAAATCTTGAGTCTAAATCATATTAAATCGTATATCCATTTTACAAAAAGGTAAAAAAACAACATAGATAAAGATTGTAGGTCCCAAGGGGTGTAAGTGTAAGGTTTAGAAGGGGGGGTTGAATAAACCTTACCAAATTTTCGATTTAGTTCTTTTAAATCTACGAGTTGATTCTACACAGTTGTGTCCTTGATGGACATCGAATTAGTCACTCAAAGTAGAGTTAATCTCTCAACAGACTTCAAATTTGAGCTGTTGATGGAGTAACTCACTGTTGGCTATAATTTAACTCAACTGTGGTTTTATTTTCATTGAAGACTTAACACCCTTAAGTTTGATTAAGCAAGATTTTAGAGCTTGATTTAGTACTTATAAATTATCAAATGGATAGCAAATTTATCAGCAGATATAAGCAATTAAAAGTGCAGGAATTTAAATCTTTGAAATGTAAATGACACAAAGTAAAGTTTTTATAGAGGTTCGAAGATGGGGTAATTCTTCTTCTACTCCTCTCTTCTCCAACTCTGGAGGAATCCACTAAGTATTGATCGGTTTACAAAGTGATAACAGTCCGGATACAAGTCTTGATCACAACAGCCGACTTGATCCTTTGGGACTCGATCTGGAGACGCCTTGATCACTCACCTGGCTTCTCGTGCGACTCGGCTTCTTCACAGGGCAGTTGTCTTGCTACTACTGACTCACTTGCTCAAACTCTTTGGATTTGATCACGAAGCCCTCCAAAAGCTTAAGACTTGGCTCAACCTTGAACCTTTCTACAATCCTTCCGAATGTAGACCCTTTGTTTTCAAAGATTTCCTCTTCAACTGATTGAAGTTCTCTTTCCTTCACGGGTGAGTGTTGGATTGATGTACTTGAAATGTAGGCTTGAGGATTGAGAATGTTTGATTTTTCTAATATGCTTGTTTATCTCACGTGTGTGTCATCCTTCTTCTCAAACAAACTCCTCGGCCTTTTATAGTGAACTTTCAAAAATTTGCCCGTTGAAGAGATAGGCTTATTTTTTAAAGTCACTTTGCGTTGTTGGCTTGCGATTCTTGGAATTGCGTTTCCTCATTATGAATTGTTCTTTTCACCTTTTAAGAGTTCGACACGGTGTAGTGCTTCCCATTGGTTCATTCCTTTTGCACGCTTAAGGGATCGAGCACTCCAAGAAAGGTGGTATGGAGATATTACTTGTTTAAGTAAATCTCTTGATTTACCACGTAATCTGTTATTCTTTTCTGATTATCTTGACTTGGCTGCATTTCCTTGCTTTCCCCAGGTGACTTAGAGTCGACTTCCAATCATTGGATGACTCTTGTCACTTCAACTTGAGACTTGGCTTTTCTTGAGTTGACTTGATCGATGCTCCACTCACCGCATCTCATCGCTTCTTGATAGTTCCCCGTCTACTCTTCTTTGCCATATTCAAATTGTCTCTCGTGAGTTTTCCTTCCAGTCTTGATTGTCTTCTTGCATGTTAGGGCGTAGTGACTTAACTCGGCTTGGCCGGCTCTAATTGTTACAATACATTTTACAACAAGAATTGGGGTGCCAACTTTCTATTCTAAGTTTTACATGGCATTCATCAAAATCTAAACAATAAAATTCTAACAATTTCCCCCTTTTTGATGATGCCAAAACTTAAACCATACAAAGATGCAAATAACAAAGATACATCTGAGATAGTGTATTGACATAGAATGTATCACATGAGAATCAATCTTTTTATTGATCATATCATTCTTGTACTTAACACAATCATTTGTTTACAAAGTGTATCGAGTATATAATTGTCTTCACACAAAAAAAAATTTATAACTTTATTACAGAAGACTTACATTGTATGTATTTACATAATAAAATACATGAAGGGTTGGACAGCAACACTTCATCTCCTTCGATGTCTCCTTCTTTCATCTTGTTCAGCCTCTTCTTCTCTTCTTCTCTTCTTCTCGCGTCAATTTTGCCTTCTTTTTCTTCTCGTATGCTTTTCTGGCAGCTTCATCTCTTCTCATTCTTTCCTGTCTCTCCTGCCATAGCTGAGTTTGCCTCTTGTTTTCTTCTTCTAATCTCTTTGCATACTCAGCGTTAGATTTAGCCACTTGCAAATTTGCTACTTGGTCAAGCCCAGCCCAGTAGATCCCTCCTTTCTTTCCTGGATCTACGTATTCAATATTTTTAGCGGAGGCCAGGTGCGAAGCTTCTTCCTCCACTCTTTTCTTCCTCTACCTGCAGGCGTATCTTGTCTTTGGGGCATTCTTCTTTCCAAAATTGAGTGACCGGTGAGTGACCCGTAGAGGATCGGGATTTAACTGCTCAGTCAGCTTCTTCACATAATGTGAGACCCTTTTCCCGAGTACAAGTCCCAAGCTTGAGCCATGGACATATTTGCAAAATATCCTCGGACTCGAGTGTTTTAAATTCATCGGCGATCGTGGCTCATCCCGACATCCGAGATGGCATAGGTGTCTCTGTCCCGGAATGCCTCCATGTTCTTTCAAGATGTTCATCACCACGGCATCCATTCTTCCTTCCACTTCCTTCATCCTGCTTCAATTGCTTTTCTCTTCTCGGCCATGGGATACTGAGTGTTGAAGTGGCGAGTCACAGGAGTTTGCTGCTTATAATGTCGGTTGTGATAGGACCTTGTTGGGGTTTGTGCAATCATCAATGTTACATCTCACGATCCTTCCCCCTCAACAAGTTTTCCTTTCTTCTTCGTTTCAAAATTTCCTCACCATTTTCCTTCTCACTTGTTCCTTCTCATTTGCTCCTTTCTTTTCATCTTGATTTTCTTTTGCTTTAAAATTCCTCTTCCCTTTTTGGCATCATCAAAGGATAAAGGAACCCCAGGAACATCTTTGGCAAGCATGAAATCGAGTCTTCAAGTCTCTGCGTTGTAAGCGGACGGAATTGGATCGAGTAGCGTTGGACAAAGTTTTGCTCACGCGCCCCTGATTTCGTGGTGTGAGTTTCATGCATATGCTCAATGTGTTCTCTCGGCTTCGTTTTTGCATCGGCATTTTCGACTCTCCACACAGCGACTTGTTGAACAAAGTTAAGTATCTCACCGTTCCACACGCATTGATTGCTTTGTTGCCACCATTCCCTTATCCCGACTGTGATGCCTCTCAAGTCACCCGTAAGGTTGGCATGTTCAGTTGTCGAGCATGTCCAAAGAGGCTTGATGCCTCTCCATCCGTTCAACCTCGAAAGAGTGCTTTGAACACTTCTCGAACTTCAATTGATTCTTTTCATTTGCGGTGATGGCCATCTGTCGAAATCAAAATCGGCCGGAACAATGGTGCCGAGTGAAAAACGAGGAGGTGGTGCGTGATAGCGTCTTGTTCATTTTTCGACTCTTCGTGGAGTTAGGTATTTCCGGTGAAAAGGAAAAGACTCTACGAAGGATTCATCACACAATGGAATCATTCGATGATGAGTGGTGCGCGGGGCGGTTCTCTTGGGAATCGATCTCTGCTGCGGCTTGAGGAGCCTCGATGGTCTCTTGTTGAGCTGGGTCTTGTTGTGAAGTAGGACTGGCTTTGCCGAGCTCTCATTGTCTTACAGCCTTTGTGTCTCAGTTTGGTTTTTCCATTTGATGGGCGGTCCTCGGCCTATCGGTAGCGTCATCGGACGATGATGAGATTTCCATTGGTGGCTCATCATCAAAGTTAAAAGTTTGTGAGTAGTCTTGGGATGGAGACTTACTCGTGCTTGGAACACC